>OY856410.1:1504460055-1504462555 GCA_963693085.1 Alisma plantago-aquatica | reverse complement strand
TAGGAGAAGATTTTTCTTTGGGCTTTTTCCACATCTTGCTATCATTCTTCTCACCTCCTCGCACAGCTGAATTTGTAGGTTGAAGTGCGTGCAGATATTCTCCCATATCTCCCTTGTGAATTTGCATATCCCCGCTAGATGGTTGTGATTTTCCTCCTCATCCCCGCATAGGAAACATGTGGTAGATGTGTCATAGTTACACTCTTTAACTCTATCCAAAGTGGCTAGGATATTGTGCAGGAATTTGTAGACGCAGACGCTCCACTTTGGAATATGTTTCACGCTCCATAATTGTTCCCCCACCGGGTCCTTTGCACCTTTTATGCGGGTCACCTCCCATATGTCTGTCTTCTTGTCTTTGAGCATCCCGTTGCCATTGGCATTAGCCACAAAGAAGTGCTTCACTTGCGGCCACATCTCTCTCATGACATTGATACTTCTCGAGTAACCTTCCCTTGTCTTTGGGACAAAGTCCAATCCCCTTGAATATCTGTCTCTCATCCATTTCCCCCAAGTGGAGGTTCCTTCTTGATAGGCAACAATCCATCTCATGGTTCTCCACCTCGCTATATCTCTTGGGGTCCTCAGGTCAAGACCACCCTCATCACAAGGATAAGCCAGTCTAGAGTATTTCATGGGATGGTGTCCGCTCCCCTACAAGAAATTAGACATCTTCATCTCTATTCTGTCCAGGATCGAGATAGGAATTTCTCCTTGTTGAACCCAGAAAATAAGAAGGCCTTCAATAGCACTCTTAATTAGCGTCCTGCGTCCCGCCATGGAGGTTCTTTGTGTCGGCCATCTGCTAATCATTTCCTCCACTTTGTCTAAACATTCAGCAAAGTCTTTGACCTGTAAGTTTCCTCCAGCAAGAGGGAAGCCCAAATATTTTGTTGGAAACTCTCCTTTTTCAACTTCCATAGCTTGAACTAGTATGTCTTCCATTTGGTGGCATTTCTTTGATAGGAAAATGTGTGTTTTGTGGGCATTGACACATAGTCCCGTTTGCTGTCCAAACTTCATCAAAAGGCCTTGGAGGTTCTCTATGCATTGTTGTTTAGCTTCCATAAAAACCAGTACATCATCCGCAAAGATCAAATGTGTCATTACCTTTGTGCCATGTACAGTGTATGGTTTTAGTTCCTTTTTGTCTTCAGCTTGTTGCATTTTCCTGGAAAAGTACTCCATGACCATCACAAAGAGGAGCGGGGAAAGAGGATTTCCTAGACGTAGACCATTGCCGCCACAGAAAAAGCCTGCATAAGTACCATTAACTAAGACAGAATAGCTTGTGGTGCCCACGCATTGCTTCATCCAGCCTATCCATTTGTCATCAAACCCCATTTGTTTCATGATCCACCATAATTTTTCCCATCTAACACTGTCATAGGCTTTGGAAATATCCAGTTTTAGACAAGCCTTCCTGCTACCACGCATGACATTGAAGTCCAGAAGAAATTCTCCTGCTAGTAAAGCGCAATCACTGATACTTCTGCCAGAGATGAAGGCCCCTTGATTTGAAGAAATGAGTAAGGGAGGACCATCTTCAGCCGTGTAGCAAGAATTTTTGTAATTATTTTATATTGAACCGAGCAGAAAGCAATGGGTCGGAAGTCCGCAAGAGAAGAAGTAACTTTTTTTTGGAATCAAAACAAGAAAGGAATGATTAACTTGTCTTACCATGTTTCCACCGTCCAGAAACCAGTCAACATAGGCAAGAAGATCATCTTTGATGATATCCCACGTTCTTTTGAAGAAGAAACCATTGAAACCATCTGATCCTGGGGACTTGTTGCTTCCAATACTCCACAGAGCATCTTTGACTTCCTATGCATTTGACTTTCTTGTAAGGATGCTATTGTGAGTGCTATTTAATTTATACCTCCAGTCCACCTCTTCATTATCATTGATATCATCTAGGAATGTTTTATTATAAAGAGAATAGTAGAATTGAATTGCATGTTCCTCCAGATCCTCTTGTTTGTTGACCACCTGTCCTTCTGCATTTATGAGTTCAGAAATAATGTTGCTTGCCTCTCTTATTCTCACTTCCGCATGATAGAGCTTTGTTTTCCTATCACCATCCTCTAGCCATTTCTCTTTGCTTCTTTGCCAAAAGAATTTTTCCTCTGCCTTCTTTAGGTCATCAAGCATTCTTTTCACCTCCCTTTCTTTTTCAATGAGTTCCGAATCTAGGGGATCAGCCAGCAATTTTTTTCTAAGCTCCTTGCACTCCTTCTTTGTGTCCTTCAGCATATTTGGGATATTCACCTCTTCCTTTGCCCATTTTTTCAGTGCCACTTTGGTATTCTTTAGTTTCATAGCAAACACATACATAGGATTCCCCGTGATTTGGATATTCCAACTCTATTTGACAATGTCCTCAAATCCTTTCCAGTCTGCCCAGTAGTTTAGAAATCTAAACGGTCTTCTTTTCTGTGTTTTCTCTGTTATCTGGACTGAAATAGGTGCATGATCACTAATATTTGAACCTTCCGCT
>OY856410.1:1501827555-1501897555 GCA_963693085.1 Alisma plantago-aquatica | reverse complement strand
TGATTTTTTAAACACATGTAATCTATATAGTGTTGAATCAATCCATATGGTTGGATTTTATAAACATACTCCACATGTGCTATTTTAATGGCCGGTACACGTAAGTTACATGTACCGGCCGGTACACACTTCCTAACATCTCTCTCTCTCTCTCTCTCTCTATATATATATATATATATATATATATATATATATATATATATATATATATATATATATATATATATATATGGGTATATCTTCGCTACCCGTGCGGGTAATTAAGATTCTCTACCCGTGCATCCGTTTTGTAATGGGATGACACATATATGTAATGAGAACCAAATTTGTAATGAGACAACCGAAATTGTAATACAAAAACTCATTTTGTATTACAACGTTGTTACAGTAATAAATATATATTTATTACTGTAACAACGCTGTAATACAAAATGAGTCTTTGTATTACAATTTCGGTCATCTCATTACAAATTTGGATTGTCTCATTACAAATGCATACATTTCCATTACAAAACTGATGCACGGGTAGCGAATTTTTGTTACCCGCATGGGTAGCAAAGATATACCCTATATATATATATATATATATATATATATATATATATATATATATATATATATATATATATATATATATATATATATATATATATATATATATGGGAGTGATCTAATGCGAACGGTGAGTAATTACGAACTGTGCGGACGACGCGTTATACCAGTCGGCGGTCCCGCTTTTCTCATGTGATTGTACACATTGACTGCTCGGTTATATTTTTTATCCGTCTGAATCTTCTCTCTTTCTCTCATTCTCTTGCATTTCCTTCCTCGCTCAAACCACCTCTGTACACCAGTAATCTTTTCTGTGAAATCAAGCTACAACTTGTGAGCTAATAAAACCGACCAACCCTTGCCCTTCTGAATCGACGATGATGAATCCAATCTGTTAACATAGTATTCCCTTGCTCACCAGTAGCATGCGAGAACCATGTAGTGCAACTTCTGAGAAACATGTTCATCAAGTGTATATATATTTTAATATACAAACATAGACAATATGTTAAGCAAATGTGCAACAGCATGCCTGTAGGTATGTGTTTCTATACACGCCTAATTCCTTACAACGTGTGGATCATGGTATATATTTAACTTGTTTGGAGGACAGAAAAGATCCCTACTGTATTGTATCAAACTTTCTTTCAAAGTATTCATCTTAATATTCATTTGTTTGTCTTCATTTGGGTTCTATAATGGCCATTAGTATCATATTCAGCAGTTAGAATTACCATTGACACAGTTGAAAACATGGAAATTGTTGCAGCTGTAGTAAAATTGAAACACGAGAAGTATAGCTACAATTTCTTGCTATTTGTAATATTACTAAACGAGCCATACATAATGAATAACGAAGTAGTAATCAAGAAACAACAAATATACATCATACAGCTAAATTAGCCACCCACAACTGACCAATATTAGACATATAAAACTATTTTTCTGATTGTGGTAATAAATTGTTCGTCATATGGGGTAGTGGAAGGTTGGTTCCCTGCCATTTTCTATGTTTCACCAACATTAGCATGCACAGGTCGCAAAAATAACTGATATAGTTGTTTATTGATCGTATTAATCAATGATCTGCGGTAGTGTGGTGGTCCATGTATGCCAACAATGCATTAGGGGCGATGAAACTATGGAAACCGACTGCTCTGATTGCTTACTGAAGTATTAATCAATGCTTTATGGGATGCTAACATTGATGATTGGCGGTGATGCATTGTAGTAGAATTGTGGAAACTGACCGTTAGTAGCATGCTCAATCCCATGCATTCACTACATGGTTCTCGCATGCTACTGGTGAGTAAGGGAATACTATGTTAATAGATTGGATCCATCATCGTCGATTCAGAAAGGCAAGGGTTGGTCGGTTTGATCAGCTCACAAGTTGCAGTTTGATTTCATCGAAAAGATTATCAGTGTACAGAGGTGGTTTGAGCGAGGAAGGCAATGCAAGAGAATGAGATAAAGAGAGAAGACTCAGACAGATCAAAAATATAACCGAGCAGTCAATGTGCACGATCGCATGACAAAGAGGGACCGCCAACTGGTATAACGCGTCGTCCGCATAGTCCGTAAATACTCACCGTCCGCATTAGATCACTGCCCACTATATATATATATATATATATATATATATATATATATATATATATATAGAGAGAGAGAGAGAGAGAGAGAGAGAGAGAGAGAGAGAGAAAGAGAGAGAGAGAGAGAGAGAGAGAGAGTCATGCTAGAATACACTCGAGTGTACAGATTACGCTGTACACCTCTATGGTGTTTGTTTATCTAGACCTTGTATTTCTAAAATCTAGTCTGTTGATCTTCATGGCTACAATTATAATACGCCACATACAAAATTTGAGCTCATTTGGATGAGTGTAAGTCACTCATCCAATGACACCAAAATTGATGCACAAAACTAATTTGAAATGCATGATTCTTGCCTCCTTTAAATGCATGACCTATAAGTATCCAAATGAGCTAAAATTTATTATATAGTATGTTTTAAGATATTTAAGAAAATCAACGGTTTAGAATTTTCAAATACTTATTGCATCTTTAAAAATGACTGAGGTGTACGGTGCCTTCGGTACACTCAAGTGTACACTAGCCTGAGTCTATATATATATATATATAAATATATATATATAAATATATATATATAAATATATATATATACACATATTGTAAATATAACTATCTATATTTCAAAAGTAACAGTTTGCAAGGTAAAATAATGCTCTATATTCAAAAGTAAGAAACTCTAAAAGAAGTAACTGAAATAGGAGGAACATAGCTATCCGCACGGTATTAAATACATGTCCATATATATATATATATATATATATATATATATATATATATATATATATATGTATGTATGTATGTATATATATATACCTATATCAAATTCATTACAATCAAATACTTTCTACCTGTCCATATGTATAATATACATTTTTTATACCCAACGGTCAGCCTAAAACACATTATTAAGCGTAAAAAATATTCTATTGTTTTTAATGATATACGAATCCGATGGTAGTGAAATTTTGTAGGAATGTAACTATAATGGTATATCTTTAATCTATAGGTTGGAGGATTATAATATGTTGATCACTATGGGGAATTATTCAAATTCCTTTCATGCTCTCAACAAGATCTATTTCTCACTGGATCGATGTCATATATATATATATATATATATATATATATATATATATATATATATATATATATATATATATATATATATAGGCTAAAAGAATTGTGTACCTGAGTACATGTAGTTTACATGTACCCATCATCATTAATGATGATTGTAAAATCCTAATGAACAATCTAACCTTAAGGATGTGATGCATACCTCTTAGATAAGATGTGTATAAAAAAGCAACACAGTCTGATATTTACAGATCATCTAATGAAAGAAAATGTATATTTTCTAATGAACGGTAAGTTGTAGAAATTGCAAACACCGTTGGATGATGTAATACTATGTCTCATGATATATATGTGATATGATTATGATTTTTTAAACACATCTTATCTATACAATCATAAATCAATACATACGGTTGGATTTTACGAACATACTCCAGATGTGCCATTTTAATGGCAGGTAAACATAAGTTACATGTACCGGCCGGTACACACTTCTTAACCTCATATATATATATATATATATATATATATATATATATATATATATATATATATATATATATATATATATATATATATATATATATATATATATATATATATATATATATATATATATATATACATACCAGTACATATACCTTATGTGTACCATCCACTAAAATAGCATATGTGGAATTCGCTAATTAAATCCAACCACAAGGATTGAATAAATATTGTTTAGATTAGATGTGTTTAAAAAATCACCATTATATCCCTTACAGATCATGAGATATAACAATATATCAACCAAAAATATCTGCAATTTCTACAACTTACCGTTCATTGAAAAATATACATATTCTTTCATTGGATAATTTACAAATGTCAAATTGAGATGATTTTTATACACATGTTATCTAAATGATATACATCACATCTTTAAGGTTAGATTGTTCAGTTGAGTTGCGCATTCACCAGAAATTAAGATGGGTACATATAAGATACATGTACTCAGGTACACAAGTCTGTTAGCCATATATATATATATATATATATATATATATATGTATGCCATTCATTTGCTATCTGTGTTTGTAGATAAGGTTAGTTACATGTGATTAGTTTTGTAATAGGGAGACATATATTTGTAACTAGACAATCAATATTTTAATGAGATGAACGAAATTGTAATACAAGGACTCATTTTATATTACAACGCCATTTCTGTTACAAATATCATTTTTACTGTAATAAGAGATGTAATACAAAATGAGTGTTTGTATTATAAATTTGGTCATCTCATTACAAATGATGTTTGTCTCATTACAGTAAGGTACATTTCTATTACAAAATAGATCCACGGGTAACTATAGTAAGCTACCTGCATGGGTAGTGAATCTATTGTTGGATTTTGTAGGACAAAATAGAAAGCGGAAATAAAAATTTATCTAGCCGCAAACCCATAACCAGTAGATCGCATCAATAATTATGTAATAGAAAAGATGGTTTAGCGAGATATACTTAGTCCTGAGGCTTGCTTAACGACAATACCACACATCTAGTGTGGCCTTCAACCACCTAGTCTTCGACGCGTCTATGCAACTCCTGGTCTTGACCCGACTGCGGTTGACGGTCGTCCTCCTGAGTGGCAGAAATCTCCTGCCTCTATAGATAGTCCACATGAACCACCAAAAACTCTAGTCTTCATGATGGATAGACTAAAAGAAATCATCCCCTTCTGTCGACGTACTAGTCACCTACACACTCTCCCACCATCAATCGCTTTTATGCAGTTGTCCTTCTCTCGTTCTTCCTCCCAGGACGGGTAGAACTTACTTGGGCTCTCTCAGTTACTAAAACCAGAGAGGACAACAACTTTACAGAGTAACTGATGTTTTGAGTTGTGTGTTTTGAGAAGCCCCATGTACCCCTCTATTTATAATAGAGGGCAGGGTCAGGGTTCTCAGTCTGTGCGGGAGTAGAAGGGTCTGAATTTTTCACAAACTGTTTGTGTTGCGGCAGGAGAACCGATCGGTTCACAACTGAACCGATCATTTGGGTAGGTGAGCCGATCGGTTCACCCAGTGAACCCATCGTTTCACTTCACAGGCATGCCTACAATTGATTTTCCTTATTCGTTTCTAATTAACACAAAGATTAATTCTTGTCCCAATCGAATTCAACAAGTGAAATGAAAAAATTTTCTCACAAATCTAGAAAATTCAACACTGCTCGTTTAGTCCAAGTGAATTGATCGGTTCACCAGAGTGAACCAGTCGTCTCACTGACCATGATTCGATCGACTCACCCAGTGAACCGGCCGGTTGGTGGTTCAGATTGTGTAGAACGCAGTCAATGCAGTTATCAATCAATCTAACACTCTAATCAGTTGGTTCAACACTTGAACTTGATGATTCTAAGTCAAGTCTATTGATTGAATTTTTAATTGAGTACTTAAACACTTTAGTAATCAATCTAAACAATATTCATGGATAAACTCCTCTTCCAGGTTAGTCCTATGTGTGTGACCCTATAGGCTCCATTTTGCATTGGCAGTGAATGTTTATAACTAACTTATGACATCAGAAGCAAAGAGTGGTGCCTAGCTGCACATCAGTGCTACCCAAGTGAAGAGGAAACTTGGAGAACAACTTTCAACCTACAATCTGTTATTGGTGTTACAGTGAATGTATAGTTCCTTTGTCGCTGATATCCGGATTGAACTTGAGGCATGAACTTGTCATCCTCTACAAACGTTCAATCCATATTTCTTGAACCAGAGCAGACTGTCTGAGATATATACAAGCTCAATATCATATATTGATTCTGATGTACATGGCCATGTATTTCTCAGTCTCGCTTATCAAGTGGCAATGATATCATACTCCCATAGGAGGGACAAATTCTATATCTATCACTCACAGTCAAATCCCCATCTGTCAAAGTCACCCAATCATCACTGTTGTAACAACTCATGTTTCAGGACTGCGTTTGATGATGTCAAAGTGTACCCAACGACATGTGATGAGTGCAGTGATTTCAAGTCTAAGCATCACAGTCACCACCAATACTATAAGAGATGATCCGGACTAACCAAGTGTGGTTTCTATGCATCACTCTTACGGTGAGTCTGTCCGATACACTATTCTCTAACATGTATATGTGTGCTTGGTTTGATATCATATATCATGACTGATGAGATTCTATCATGAACCAACACACACTCTAGTCTTTTGTGTTATTGATGTCTATGGTTATTTCCACAATAACAACCAACTAGGGACATTAGTGAGAATGTACATACTCTTAACATATGTATGATCTTATTGTTCAAGTCACGTACTTGAAGACATACGTCATTGAGTTTTGTCATTCTCTAGACATATATCATGTAATACTATTATCTCAAAAATAGTTAAAACATATAGACGAAAATTGTCTTTATTATTATTATTCAAATTATTTACAAAGTATACAATTACAATCATCATATGACTGACTCTATAGGCATACATACCAACCCGTATATCCATATCTACTATTATATACTTCTATATAAGCACCACTATCTGTTTCGGTCCTATCCTTTCCCTACAAAATGTGGACTCCTGATTTGCGTGACCTTTCTTTGCCGTTTCCCCTCCCTATTTCCTACAAAGTTCAGACTCTTCTCACCTCCATAATCCTTCTTCCATTGAAGCAATTCTGGAACCTTCACCCTCGATGCTACTGGAAATAGGGCCAGATTGGTCGGGTGCCTCCCTTGGCTTCGAAGCAGACTGGACGACCACAATGGTTGATTCTGATTGGACCGTCAATTCTAGGTCGTCCTCCCTAGCCCCGTCAAAGTTGATAGCAATATAGGCGGGTCCCATCAAATTGGACTGTAAAGGCGGTCAAATCTGGACATATTTCGCCCAATTAATAATTTACTATTCAGATTCATACTGGACGACATGAACTGACCATTCAGACAGGAATCCATGGGGTTCAAATTAATTTTTTTTGCTTGATTTGCTGCACTTCAATTGTAGTGATTTTGCTTCCTGTGTTTTGTAGACTTCTGTATAAAATACATTTTCATCTTCCTGATACTACTAGTACGCGGTTCGCATATATGGATAAGATAACTTTTCAACCAAAGACCACAAAAACAAAATTCCATCCAACCACATAATATAACTTTTTATTAGGGAATAAAATCCTTCAATAGTCATTTACAACCATTTCCAACTACATATAGGTGGGTTCCCTATTAATAATGTAGACAAAAAAAATAAAAAAGTTCTTCCAAGCAATTATGATGATCACGTTCCCTTGCCACGCAGCCTAATGCAGGTTGAGTAAAAGATACCTGCACACAATGAATGTAAAACGATCATTTTCTGAGCCTTATGAAAAGCAAATGTCTACTTAGACACTGGAAAAAAGAGGAAAGCAAATAACTTAGTACACTTATAATTACACATTAATAAAAATGGAAAACATGTGCAAAATGTGTATCACTGTAAAAAGGAAGTAAGCTTATACCAACAATACATGAGAGGCTGATTACTAAATTCCAACATATCATCTCATAATTTTAAATTCATAATGAGGTGTCACCTACAGAATAAAATCTTACATGCTTTCAATTATAGGAGCTATCATATAGCTGTTTAGCATATTCGAATATGTTAAATCTAGTAACATAACTGAAATATTTCAGATTCCAACCTATGTGGACAGATTTCAACTACATGCTATTTGATGGACAACACACATGTGCATGGCTTCTTCACAATGTTGAGGAAGTTAAAATTCTGATGAATATGATCAACTAAACACATTCTACAAGCTAAATAAATCAAAGACAGTAAATGGAAGATACAAATCATCATCATCATCATCTAAGCTTCAATCCCAACTATGTTGGGGTCAGCTACATGGATCCTTCGTTTCCATTCAGCTCTATCATGGGCCATATTCTGATTGAGATGTAGAGATTCAAAATCTCTCTTTATAAGCTCATCCCATGTTAATTTAGGCCTTCCTCTTCTTCTATTTATAGTGTTTGGCTCAATAGCATTACTTCGTATAGGCACACTAGTAGGTCTGCATTGCACATGTACGTACCATCTGAGTCGGCCCTCACACAACTTGTCCTCAATGCTCGCCACCCCCACTTTATTCCTGATATAGTCATTTCTCAAACGATCTTTTCTTATCTTCCCACACATCCATCTCAGCATACGCATTTCAGCCACGTTCATCTTGTTGAGACCTTATTTCTTCACAGCCCAACATTCACTCCCATAGAGCATGGCTGGTCGTATAGCTGTTCTATAAAACTTACTTTTTAACCTGAGAGGGATCTTCTGATCGCATAAAACTCCAGTTGCACTCCTCCATTTCAACCATCCTGCAGTGATCCGGTGACAAACATCATTTTGGACATCCCCGTCTATTTGAATAATAGAACCTAAGTAACGAAATTTGTCACATTTTGGTATATCTACTCCGTCCAACTTGGCTCCATCATTCACACTGCGAGATTGGCTGAAATTGCAATGCATATACTCAATTTTGCCCCTGCTAATCATCAATCTATTTGATTCCAATGCCTTTCTCCAACATTCAACTTTATCATTCAATCCATCTTTTGTTTCGTCAATCAAAACAATATCATCAGCAAATAACATACACCAAGGAATATCATCTTGAACATTCTTTGTTAACTCATCCATAACCAGAACGAATAGATATGGGCTGAGTGTGGATCCTTGGTGTACCCCAACTGTAATAGGAAAAGTTGGTGTCTCTCCTCCTGGAGTCTTGACACTTGCAGTAGAGCTATCATACATGTCTTTGATCAAGTCAATGAATTGGATAGGCACACCCTTTTTCTTCAAAACCATCCATAACACTTCTCTGGGTACTCGATCATAAGCCTTCTCTAGATCGATAAACACCATATGAAGATCTCATTTACTTTGTCTATACTTCTCCATAAGCCTCCTTATCAGATAAATAGCATCTGTTGTTGATCTTCCAGGCATGAAACCAAATTGGTTGTTTAAATGGAAGATAAAAATAAAGGTGAAAAAGTAGGAAGTAAAAAAATTAAGTTTTAAAAGATTGACCAAGAAAAAATTAATATAAAAGGGTTTTCTTCTCATGAAAAAAGGAAGAATGATGAAATGTACCATTCGAATTTCACCTAAAATGGATGGATAAAGTAAATTTGTGCAGATGGTAAAGATTGATTTGATCTATAGGTGGCATCATCAGGAGTATCGAACTTATATTTGAACTAAATCTAAAGAAGCCTAAACTTCAACATATGGTGTAGTATGCTTCCTTATTTTGATCAAACCAGACAACAACTATGGTGCTATTATATGTTGTAAATATCCTACATCAAATATGGTTTCAGTCAAATCATGGTTGAAGTAACATAATCTTATCTCCGATGTCCTAAATTAGAGATAATACATTTTAATTTGACCTAAAACATTTTCAGGTTTGCATCAATCGGAATTGATTTTGCATAATAAGACTTGTCATACATATCGAGCTTGCTTCCACAAAAAAATATCCCTATTCTGAAGTTACATGTCACAAATGTCCCGGATAATACATAATGTTGCCTAATTCTGCTTAAAAAATGATGAATCCACACAAATAAGATCTAATTTGCTTATCCGGCTTACAATTGTAAAAAAAATAACCATTATGTAGACCTAAATAAGGCCTATATGTACATGTATCGAATATAAGTAGTCCAAAACCTAAAAAAAGTAATTTTTTTAATCATGAGAGCTTGGGGAGGGATGTGACACACTAGAGGAAAGAACTTGTACGAATATTCACTGCAACTTATGAGTACACATAAGGGCTTGTTGTTAAGCATGTGATTCCTTGACTTGGGTCTTCTCAGATCAACTATAATGATCTTGGTTGGTTATATTAATCCATTATCATACCATACAAACCCACTACATATAAACAATATAAACCAAACATATACCTAATTGTTAGCACACTGGCCCCATTAAATGGATCCCAATGAAGACCTACAACACGTTCATAGGATATGGGAGGTACTGGCCAATAAATGAAAGCAAGGAAGCTCTTTAATTTTGTTCATTGTCAGGAGTAAGGAAGAAGCATGACACATCCATCTTACACCATGTTCCTCAATCCTCATATTGTTCATCATCCATATCTAGTGTCTACAACCATCTATTAATATTCATTTTCCAATGATAACTAGGGTTCCCTTTACTGACTTCATTGAAGCATAAGACTAGCTCAGTGTTTGCTATTCCTCATTCTTCATCACATGTCTAATAGCTCAGTTTCCTACTGACATATTTTTTGGGATTACAGTGGACCCTCAAAAATAATTAGCATATAAATTGCAGTCAAGTATAAAATAAAGAAAATCATATCAACACATCCCCTTTATTATGTGGGGATGTTTATAGACATCTCTGTTCTAAAAGAAATCAAGGATATGAAGAGGTAGTGGTTTCTCTTATAGTTTTGACTCTTGTATTTGTTACTTTACTAGAAGAAGAAAAAAATATCTAAAGCACACAGTAATGATCCTTACTTGTTGGGAGGCTCTAAGATTATTCTGAAGTCATACTTGTTAAGGTGGCAAGAAATACCCCTTACCCAAGGGGAGCCTAGCTTGGAAGCACATATTCTACTATAAGGTCCCCATGGATATGTCGGACGCATTTTGGACAAGGACATAGCTCAAACATTGTTTAGCTTCCTCGTACAATTCCTGGACGTGGTCCACTAGAAAAATCCTAGTACACTACTACAGAAATGGCCTTTGGCGTCGGTCGTTTAACCCCATTTGGCGTCGGTTTCCGACCGACGCCTATGTGGGCGCCGCTAAAGGTCGAACACTTCGGCGTTGGTTTTTTAACCGACGCCTATTTGTCCTATAGGCGTCGGTTGTTTAGTAAATAACCGCCGCCAAAAGTGTTCGCGCCACAGAAAATGGCGTCATCTAGGGCACTTTGTGCGTCGGTTATTTACTACACAACCGACGCCTATATAGAATATAGCGTCGGTGTTTTAGTAGATAACCGACACATAAAGTGCCCTAGATGACGCCATTTTATGTGGCGCGAACACTTTTGGCGTCGGCTATATACTAAACCACCGATGCCTGTACTTCAAGACGACACGGCCGTGCTTCCCTGCACGGCCGTGTTAGTACTATAGGCGTCGGTTTTATATGAATAACCGACGCCATTTACACCACGGTCGTGCTATCCTGCACGGTCGGGTTGTTTGTACTATTAGGCGGCGGTTTTATCAAATAACTGACGCTGTATGTCTTTGCTGACGGTTTTCTATAAATAACCGACGCCTATTTATATATTTTTTTTACATCAGTTTGCAGGCCTGCTGCGGCTGGTCAGCAGGATGAGAACCTGTAGTTCAGTTTTCTGAACTACAGGTTTACGACATCCATTGATATCAGCCTACAAACAGGCCGCAAACCTGCAAAAGTCACAAGCAAAATTCTACACAAGTACATACATTCAGACATCAATTCAATTCTCACATTCACACATATAGAAACATTCAAAAACATGTATTAACATTCAGAAATATTTATTTACAAAGTATCATTCATTATCGCTATCAACATCCCAATTATATCTTACAGTTGCCACTGCTTGTATGGCTTTTGCCCATTCTTCTCTTACTTCATTTAATGCTTCCATCGTATATGGAGCATGTATATTTTTTAAGCATTTACCTGTAGTGTTGTCAGTTTTAAACACCTGCAAAGAGAATGATGTATATATATAAGTAATAATATAAAAAATAAGATAAGATTGATATATTTCATACTAACTAATGAGACTATATATAATACCTCATGTATGGTATCGATGTCCAATGCGGCATATTTGATAATCATCTGCATAAATCGCATCAGATAGTATGTGCATGCCCAGCCATTGTCTTGTGTAGCACACTATAAATTGAAACATACAAAATAATACAACTAAGCACAATTCACATCAATAATATATATATTCGAATCGGGAACTTACTTGTACGTTCTGCCAATTTATTGGCTGGTTCTTTTTCCTTGGGATCGTTCCTCCAGACTTTTTGAATGCATCTAAACCCCTACATGTTAATAAAACACAATAAATTGCATAAGTAAATAGTAATGTAATAAAAGATGTTAACGGATATAAAAATGAAATATTTCTCACCAGAATAATGGAATTATCATTACGTGTCCAATTTTAGTGTTCAATGTACTCCCCGCAGGATCTAGATAATAAACAGTGAATGTCCCGGGGACAATAACTAGTAACTCCCAATGTCTACCGCTAGAAGTAAGAAGTTAACAATTAATAACTCAAAATGCAAAATAAAAATGGAATTTTCTTAAGTCCAAATTATAAATAAAGTAAACTTACTTGACATTGAATGGAGCTATTATTATCGTCTTCTTTTGCTGACCAAAAATTTTAAAAGCATCTATACAGTATTGTTGAACATTATCAGGGTCTTTAGCTACCAAACTAATCAATGATGGAATCAAAAATCCCACATGATCAAATGCAAATTGTTTGCAATGATCTTCGACTAGGTAGCTGCAAAACATATAGGCGTATGCATTAATATATAAGAAACCAGATCACCGGATCTTACACAAGGTATATGGATGTATAAACAAGATCTCACCTTATCCATGTCTCTATCATTGATGTATTCAGCCAATCATACATAAACAGCTCAATAATATCTTGTATAAATAAAGAGCTATCGTATGATTGACCTGCATAATCTGCATCTAAAGAAATAATTATAGGGCAATGTACATTATGTGCCCGTAGCCAACATGCCATTCCCCTACAAGCAGGACCTAACGGGTATGTTAGGTTAGTTGGAACCCAATCGGATAATGCGGGAAGTGGAAGTGGAGGCCTAGGTGCTCCTGGTGTCTTCTTTTTAACCTGTACATATAATTTCAGATCAGTTGACATCATATATACACATTAACGGTCTAAATCAATGTAAATTTATCTTACAATTTCAGTCGTGTAGACGACATCTGCTTTGGGCCACAATATCACCCCGCCTTCTGCCTCACCAAGTGTATCAATATCTGGGTGGGCATATGGCAACGCAACTTCCCTCCAATCGGGTAACACACGTAATGGGCCCACACGAACATAGCCCTGTGGCATTGGAGTCCCGTGAAACCTTTCCCCAGGAAGGGACGGGTAAGCTTGCACCTCTGCAACAACGTAGTCTTGCATTCTTAAGCGGCATGGCTTCAATGCCTACAAATTTACGTAAAGAATATTATACATATATACATATCATCTTGAAAACATAACAACTTGAAAAGACTAACTACAATGCCATAAACAATACTTACAGCAGACGTGCTAGGCGATGGGTCTCCAGGATTACTCGCAGTCTGTGCATCAGGAGAAGAGTGGGTCGCCATAGGCGTATTGGAAGCCTGAGATGCCTGCCACCGCAGCAATTCTTCCTTGACCTTCTCAGCAACTACATCGTTGATCTTCTTAGCAACTAAATCCTCAACTCTCTTATTCTCCTATACATGGATAAAAGAAACATTAGCTTCTTATTAATGAATTTCCTTTTGTAGTAACATTCTAAAAAAAGAATAGGTTACCTCTTCTTGAGAAAGTCCCGCTCTGGGTTTGCGCTGGGATGGCCCAAAGAATGCTTTGATGCCAACACCAGCGCCGGCACCTCTAACACGTCCAGGATGCTCTGGGTTACCCAGAGCAACTATCAATTCATCCCTTGTGCCCTGAGGGATGAACGTGCCTTGTTTCCTCTGCTCGTGCAGCTCCCGCTAATCATCATAAACAAAAATTGGTAAGTTAACACCACAAATAATCAATATTCAAATGATTTCTCTAAGAGTGTTATTTTACCATTTTTGCAGCCGCCTCAGCAGTTACATGCTTCTTTATTTCACCCTTCTTGTTTTGCCTGCCAGCTATCCAGATATCATGGCGAGGCATGGGTGTGGCAGACTCCTGAGTAGGAGCAGACTCTTGAGTAGCCGCAGACTCCGCCTGTAGTCTTTGGCGAACGCTTGCATAGCCTTTTGGACCCATAGTGTGGTCATGCACATTCAGTGCACGCCTTGCTTTTTGTGCGTCACTGAGGGCCTAGTTAGTATGCACATTAATGATTTGGTTAGTAGCACTAAATGCTAATCTTGAATAGGTGAATACAATGTATATTAATTAAATTGGGAGTGACGCCTAATACCTTGAATTCTTCAGATTTTTTTGAAGCAATAAAATTGTCCCAATCTTCTTTGTCCAAGAAGTTCCATTGTTCAAGGGCTGACTTCTTCTTCTTATCACCCTCTTTTATGTATTCTCTGTTCAGATTTGTCCTATAATTCCTAAGCATCTTTCCAGCGCGTTGCATCACATTTTTACGATGCAACTTCTCATCCAATGCAAACAGATTCTGTAAAATAGAAATGGTATTAACTAGTATCCAAAATAGAATTGCAAATAATAGAATTTGTAATCTACAAAATAGAATTGCAAATAATAATAACTCACGCATAAATCCTTCCATATCAAGTCTTTTTTCCCTTGAGGAACTTTATGCCAATTGTCATACTTAACACCACAATGGCTCCGAGTGGTACACCCAAGATAGTTCACAAAATTATTGCGGTTCACTCCAATTGGATTTCCTCCATTATCAAACTCCACCACCAATTTGGATCCACTACCACTTAGCGCTAATAACTTCTTCAACAGAGTGATGCCCCTTTTCTTGTTAAGTGTTTGGTGTTGCGCATCAAGTTTCTCCAGTGTTTCAGTGGGTACAGGTGCATCAACCTAAAATTTGACAAAAATAAAACACACTAAATTAGCCCAATATAGAAATATAGGATATATGACATAACTAGAAGATAATGAATTTTATAGAAATACAGGATATGTTTTTAGAACTTACATTAGTATCCTCGCCATGCTCGTCATGGACAGCATGCTCATCATGGACTTCATGCTCATCATGGACATCATGCTCATCATGGTCAGCCATCTGAAAATGTCATTAAAAAGGCAAACATTTAGCATTTGTATTAACTAGAAAAAGGCAAACATTTAGCATTTGTATTAACTAGAAAAAGGCAAACATTTAGCATTTGTATTAACTAGAAAAAGGCAAACATTTAGCATTTGTATAAACATACATGTCTCTAAAATTGTGATCTTTTATCAATTAACAATCCTTCATTGTGATCTCCGCGCACATATAAGTCATCATTAGCTTCAATATTTTGTGGAGTTGGCAACCCAACTGAGAATGGACTGGAGTCATCATACTTATCATAGTACTCTTCTTCATCTATAGGATCTTCAATGAACTGTCTTTTACCATGAAGAACAACCGACCATTTATCATTTGCAGGATCATCGATATAGAATATTTGTTTCGCCTGTGATGCCAATATGAATGGTTCACCCTTCTCGCCAATCTTTTCAAAGTTCACCAAAGTGAAACTCAATTCATCCACTATAACTCCTTTGGTGTTATCAACCCAATTACATTTAAAGAGCGGAATTTTGAAATCTATGTAGTCAAACTCCCAAATGTCCTCAATGACACCGTAATATGACATTTTAGCTTCACGTAGACTCTTATCCTTTGCACTTGCAAAGTACATAGTCGACGCTTGAAGAGTGACCCCACTATTTTGGACGACACTCTTATCATCTTGGCGCTTTGTGTAATATGTGAATCCATTAATGTCAAACCCTTCATAAGACATAACATTCGGTTTTGGTTTAAAGGCGAGGCATTTGATAGTTTCTGTAATATCATTTGGTGTTTGAGATAGTTGATGTAAGACTTTATCTTCAAACCACTTAGTAAAAGTCTTATTATGCTCTCTAGCAAGCCACATTGAACTTGCTCGAGGATGTTGTCTCTTTATGAAATTGGTATGTTCCTCGATATAAACACTCACTTCGTCCATATTGTGTAAAATATACAAGTGAGCTTGTTCCAACTGCTCACGGCTGATTACTTTCACCCGTGATCCCAAAATTCCTTTGCCCTCCTCAATATTCTTGTCATTATAAGGAGTGTCATTACCACTGAGAAAGTCATTGCAAAAATCCATAACCTCTCTCGCCACATAACCTTCAATAATACTCCCTTCAGGCCGATAACGGTTTCGAACATCACCTTTAAAAACGCTCATGTATCGTTCAAAGGGATACATCCAATGCAAGAAAACTGGTCCCAACATTTTCACTTCCCTAGTCAAGTGGACAACAAGATGTACCATGATATCAAAGAACGAAGGAGGGAAATACATCTCAAGCTGACATAGGGTAACAACCACTTCTCTTTGCAAATTATCGAGAGTATCAGGGTCAATAACTTTGCTGCATAGAGTGTTGAAAAAGAAACAAAGTCTGGTAATTGCAAACCTTACATGCTTCGGCAATATAGATCGAATTGCCACGGGCAATATTTGTTGCATTAGAGTGTGACAATCATGAGATTTAAGACCTATCAACTTCAGATCTTTCATTGATACCAATCTACGGATGTTGGATGAGTAACCATGTGGCACCTTAACATTTACCAAGCATTCACAAAAAGTTTTCTTCTCCTTTCTAGACAACGTGTAACAAGCGGGAGGTAAGTATGTTCTTTTATTACCCATTTCACGTAATTCTGTTAATTCTGACCTTATTCCCATTTCATGTAGGTCCAGTCTGGATTTTATCCCATCTTTAGTCTTACCTGGTATATTTAATAGAGTACCAATGATGCTATCACAGACATTTTTCTCAACGTGCATTACATCGATACAATGCCTGACTGTCAAAGAACTCCAATAAGGAAGATCCCAAAATATTGACTTCTTCTTGAATGAAGAATTGTCACTCCGTGTGGCCATACTACATTGTGATTTCTTACCAAATTCATTGACAATGTCTTTTACTCTTTCATAAACAACATCCCCTGGTATAGGTTTAGGTGCACTCCGTTCATCATTCCATCCATTGAATGCTTTGCGCTTCCTACGATACGGATGGAATTTTGAAAGAAACCTTCGATGACCAAGATATACAGTCTTGCCGCCATGTTTTAGTCTTATTGAATCAGTGTTTTCTTCACATATAGGACACGCTTTAGCTCCTTTGACACTATATCCAGACAAATTCCCATATGTTGGAAAGTCATTAATAGTGCAAAACAACATAGCGTGCAAACGAAATGTCTCTCTTGCTGAAGCATCATAGGTCATCACACCTTCAGCCCAAAGTTTCTTTAAGTCATCAATCAAAGGTTCAAGATAAACATCGATATCATTTCCGGGTTGTTTAGGGCCCGATATCAACAATGACAACATAACGTACTTATTTTTCATACACATCCAGGGAGGAAGATTGTATATAACAAGCATGACTGGCCAAGTGCTATGTTGGCTGTTCAATGTCCCGTACGGATTCATCCCATCTGTACAAAGCCCAAGCCTTAGATTCCTATCTTCTTCACCAAATTTAGGGTACAATAGATCAATCTTCTTCCACTGTGGGGAATCAGACGCATGTCGTAGGATCCCATCATTATTTTTCTTAACATCTGCATGCCACCTCAAATTCTTCGCATCTTTCGGATTTGCAAACAAGCGTTGAAACTGTGATATTATAGGTAGATACCACAACACCTTGGCAGGAGAACCAGTTTTGGACTCCCCCGAAGTCGTCAATTTATACCGTGACGCACCACATTTTGGACAATCTTTCAAATCTACAAAGTCCTTTTGAAATAATACACAATCATTCGGGCATGCGTGTATCTTCTTGGCCTCCATTCCCATTGGGCACAACATTTTCTTTACCTGGTATGTTGAGATTGGAAGCTCATTTCCTTCAGGAAGCATTTCTTTCAACAAAGTCAACAATGAAGTGAAGCTTTTGTCACTCCATCTATTGTTAGCTTTCAACTTATACAATCTCAACACAGCGCTAAGCTTCGTAAACTTAGCAGAGCCTGTGTATAACGGTATCTCAGCATCATGCACAATGTTTGTAAAGATAGGAGGTGGATCGGTGTGCTCTACCCTACAACTATCCAGCATCGCATCAACGATGTCTGCTGGAACTGGTTCGTTCACATTTACGTCATCGGAGGCAATTTCTTCTTCCACCCAAGCACTGCTATCGACATCTACTGGTTTCGATTTTGAAATCTCTCCATGCCAGTGCCATTCTGTATAGCCTTGTACAATCCCGTTGCACATGACATGACTTTTGATTTCCTCACCAGTATTGACTTTCAAGTTGTTACCGCAATGCCTACATGGACAGTAGAACCTATCTGTAGGTTTTTTCCTATGTTCTTCGGCAAATCTAATAAACTGATCAAGACCAGATATAAACTCTGGGGTGCAACGATTACGAATGGCCATCCATGATCTATCCATTCTATGATCATAGAAAACAAGTATATATTAGGAAAACAAGTGATTGTTCATTCTAATGATTGTTCACATTCTAGGCCTACAAACACATTTGATGTCATTCTTATATATAATAAATGTGTACCACCTATCCCATCCTTGAACACCTAATCTCACTAGTAAGTGTATAATGTGTATTGGGTTTTCAAGAAAATTTCGGCAGCATTTCCCCGCTGTTCTCTAAGTACATATGTACTTAGAGAACAAACGGGGAAATGCTACCAAAATTTTCTCGAAAACTCAATACACATTATACACTTACATCCTAAGTGAGATTAGGTGTTCAAGAACAGTCCCAAACCGGGGACTATCCAAGATTTACTCCTAATGAGTCAATCTTGGACGGGTTTCTAGGCCAACAAACACAATAATAGATATCTACAATGAACCCGGACTCCATACAAACAGTATATAATTTAGTGATTGTTCATTCTAATTTATACCAATGTACAAGTAATATAAAAAATAATGATTGTTCACATTCTAGGCCAACAAACACATGTGATGTCATTCTTATATATAATAAATGTGTACCACCTATCCCATCCTTGAACACCTAATCTCACTAGTAAGTGTATAATGTGTATTGGGTTTTCAAGAAAATTTCGGCAGCATTTCCCCGCTGTTCTCTAAGTACATATGTACTTAGAGAACAAACGGGGAAATGCTACCAAAATTTTCTCGAAAACTCAATACACATTATACACTTACATCCTAAGTGAGATTAGGTGTTCAAGAACAGTCCCAAACCGGGGACTATCCAAGATTTACTCCTAATGAGTCAATCTTGGACGGGTTTCTAGGCCAACAAACACTCTAGGATTTAGGGTCATAGGTACCATCATAGAACAAAAGGGGTACACTCTAGGATTTAAGATCACACTACATCATGTATTTTATACAAAATTACATGTATGTGTATATAAAAAATATATTTATAAGGAACTTCTATACATATCTAATCAACAAATCAGTAATTAAGTAAGTATTCATCAATACTTACTATTAATCAGTATCTCTAATCATTAAAATCGGCAAGCAGATCAGTTATTGTAAAGATACAATTTACAGCACATCAAAATTTCTAGCACAAATGAGCACATAGTCAGAGATAAAGATGACATAGTTCTTTTTTTATAATTGTCTAAGAACAGTTATCAATTTGTCTGTGGACTGACTCCAGAAATTATTATCTATAGCAAAATGAACCTCATCAGTAAGTGACCAGCTCCATGAAGGATCGGAAGCTTACATTGTATAAAATGCTTCACCTCACAAAATAATCCGCGCAGTAAATGAGAAATAGGTAGAGGAAAGGAAAAGACACTGGCGCATACCAGATCTGTTGGCGCCGATAAGGAGGCAGCGGGAGCCAGGTGGAAGCTGCAGGTTGAACTTGACGGCGTGGCGGCGGCGCAGCGGATGGAGCAGCAGGGCGGGCAACAGGTGGCTGGAGCAGCAGGGCGCGGCGGCGAGCTCCAGGCGTCAGGCAGGCAGACCAAGGACCAGCGGCGTCGGCGGCAACGATCTCCAGGCATCCGGAGAAGGGGGCACGGTCCAGAAGGGGGTGCAGCAGTAGTGGCGGCAGAGAAGGGGGCGCCGGAGTAGCAGTGGCGGCACGACGGCGCTGTCGTGGAGAACAAGGAGCAGAGAAATCGACGGCGACAGCGTGGGAAATCGACGGAGAAGCAGAAAAAAGGGCTCGCAATGAAACAGAAGAAAGGGGAAGAGTCGGGCATCGCGGGTGATAAAGTCCCAAATAGCGTCGGTCTTTTACAACAACCGACGCCTAAACATCTTTAGCGTCGGTTGTTTGAAAAAACTGACGTCCAATTGGACGATATTTTCATGAAATTGTTTGGCGGGAACCACCTTCAGCGTCGGTTATCCTTTAATAACCGACGCTGAAGGTGACACTTTTCGCGCAAATTTTCATCGCACATAGGCGTCGGTTTCTACCTAAATAACCGACGCTGAAAAGGACACTATTTTTTTGATCAAAAAATGGATTTCGCGGGCGACTTTAAGCGTCGGTTTGTTATAAACAACCGACGCTGAAGACAAAGCGGTACCCGTGTCTGGCTGGTCTTCAAATATAGACGTCGGTTTTCGTAAACAACCGACGCCAAACATAGAAGGCGTCGGTTTTCCTTAATAACCGACGCCCAGAAAAGTGTCACTGAATGCTATTTCTGTAGTAGTGGTAGAACCACCCCCATAGATTAACAAGTTAGTTTGCCTAATATCCGTCGTGAGTCCTCTAGATCTCGACCCTCTCCCTCCTGACTCCCTTCACCGTGGTGATGTGCATTTCCATCACACTAGGGTTCCATTTGGATGCCTTATTCATAAGTACAAGGATATGTAGAGGTAGTGGTTTCTGTTATAGTTTTGATTCTTGTATTTGTTTACTTTACTAGAAGAAAAAAAACATATCTAAAGCACACAATAATAATCCTTACTCGTTCGAAGGCTCTAAGATTATTATGAAGTCATACTTGTCAAGGTGGCAAGAAATACCCCTTACCCAAGGGTAGCCTTGCTTGGAAGTATAGATTCTTCTATAAGGTCCCCATGGACATGTCGGACACATTTTATACAAGGACATAGCTCAAACATTGTTTAGCTTCCTCGTACAATTCCTAGACTTGGTCAACTAGAAAACTCCTAGTAGAACCGCCCCCATAGATTAACAAGTTAGGTTTCCTAATATCCCTCGTGAGTCCTCTAGATCTCGACCCTCTCTCTCCGAATTCCCTTCACCGTGGTGATGTGCATTTCCATCACACTAGGGTTCCATTTGGATGCCTTATTCATAAGTACAAGGATATGTAGAGGTAGTGGTTTCTCTTATAGTTTTGATTCTTGTATTTGTTTACTTTACTAAAAGACGAAAAAACATATTTAAAGCACACAATAATAATCCATACTTGTTGGTACGCTCCAAGATTATTTTGAATTCATACTTTTCAAGGTGGAAAGAAATATCCCTTACCCAAGGGGAGCCTAGCTTCGAAGCACATAGTCTTCTATAAGGTCCCCATGGACATGTCAGACACATTTTGGACAAGGGCATAGCTCAAACATTGTTTAGCGTCCTCGTACAATTCATGGACGTGGTCTACTAGAAAAATCCTAGTAGAACTACCCCCATAGATTAACAAGTTAGTTTGCCTAATATCCCTCGTGAGTCCTCTAGATCTCGACTGTCTCTCTCCCGACTCCCTTCACCGTGGTGATGTGCATTTCCATCACACTAGGGTTTCATTTGGATGCCTTATTCATTCATAAGTACAAGGATATGTAGAGGTAGTGATTTCTCTTATAGTTTTGATCCTTGTATTTGTTTACTTTACTAGAAAGGAAAAAAAAGCATATCTAAAGCACACAATAATAATCCTTACTCGTTGGGACACTCCAAGATTATTGTGAATTCACACTTGTCAAGGTGGCAAGAAATACCCCTTACCCAAGGGGAGCCTAGCTTGGAAGCACAGATTCTTCTATAAGGTCCCCATGGACATGTCAGACACATTTTGGACAAGGACATAGCTCAAACATTATTTAGCTTCCTCGTACAATTCATGGACGTGGTCCACTAGAAAGATCCTAGTAGAACTGCCCCCATAGCTTAACAAGTTAGTTTGCCTAATATCCTTCATGAGTCCTCTAGATCTCGACCCTCTCCCTCCCGACTCCCTTTACTGTAGTGATGTGCATTTCCATCACACTAGTGTTCCATTTGGATGCCTTATTCATAAGTACATCATAACTTAGAAACTATGGACTAGTTGCATCAATATCGATTTGTTGTTATTTGAAATAGTCTTGTTTGGGTGACTGAAAAACTAGTTGTTGGCATTTCTTGAAGGGAAATACAAGAAGTATGTTATGGAAATACAAGAAATCACCAATTACCTCACTAAATATCAAAATTGCATCTTCAACAATACCAGTATTTAGACCTAATCATACCTAACGCGTCAAAGGAAAGTCGGGCTCGGGGGAAGAGGCTTAGGCCATTCAATTTTGACCCAATTAAACCTAGCATGCCCTAAATTAAACATAACATGACATAATATTACACAAGATTCATCCCTAAAATAGGGTTGAATCACAAGATTCAGCCCTAAAATAGGGTTGAATCACAAGATTCATCCCTAAATTTGGCCAAAAAAACTACTTCTTCTGGAAGACTAGAAATGGTACGGACGACGAGAGATGCGACGCCGGAATTGACCATGTGAGTTCATTCTTAGCGAGGTCGAGAAATGCCAGGTCTAGTAGCCCCGCTAAAGGGTCAAGTGTACCTAGTAGGGAGTTCATTGAGAGAAATATTGTAGCTTCATCGACAGTGTACCCGAGATGGATCCCGTGAACTAATTACCTCTCACGTCGAGGTGGATCGGCGGGCTTGTGACAGATCAGGAAGCTGACTGGACAGGTACCGGACGGTTGGAAGCAAGGATGCACTTTTAACTGCAGAAGCATGAAGATGGCATGGGGAGGGGACCGTAGAGATGATTCTGGACGAGGTCGAGCATGTGGAGCTCCTTCAGTGTTGCAACTGAGGGTGGGATTGGGCCAAAGATGAGAAATGTATTACAAAAATTAATGCACAAACTGTGCATTCTAAAAATGAATGTAATGTACATATGTAATTAACATATTACATTTTTGGGTTGGGTCTGGTATTTACCTTTTTGGTCGGGCTTTATCGGATTGGATTTTTGTGGATTTTTGTACATTGGGTTTTTTCTGGTCAGGTTTTTTTTCGGGTCGATAGCAGACGAGTCGAGTCGGGGTTGGATCCGGTTTCCAAAAATCCGACCTGTTTCCATGCTTACATGGGTCAGAAGATAATGGGCAATTATGCACTTGAATGTCTAAAAGTTTTGTTCAATCATCAAATAGTAAGTTCAGTTACTATAATAAGAAAGTTCTCAAACAATTTATGTTTAGTTAGAGTAGTGTCAAAAATTTGTTGTGCAAAATTTTATTGGGTAGGGAGAAATTCACATATTTTTATAAAGTACACTTGATGAAGCATGCAAATTGAACACCATGATAAAATTGCATGGAATCAAAGTCATAACTAAATAATCCATCAAGTTATATGATACTAGTGAACCATTAAAAGTAGAATCTAAGGTGACCCTTGAAATTGCCAATTCTATTTTACAATGGAAATTGTCTTGCCTTATGTTCTTAATTATAGAGAGATGATTTCAAATAAAACCATCAAAGAGAAATTGCACTACCTAGAAGAAGTGATCAACATGATAAACTATACTTATTGCCTGGCATAATGATACTTTCAGTCTACTCCTCATATAGGGCTGTAAATGGGTACGGGTAAACCCGCAGACCTGTAAATCTGGACTCGTAAAAAATTTGTCGCATGTCTATTTTTTTATACCCGCATACCCTTGTACCCATATACCCTTGGACCCCCATATAAGCGGGTCCAATAGTGGTATGCTTGGACCCAGACCCGTAGACCAGTGTACCCGCTATACATAAGTAACTACTTAAACTATATGTTATATATATCATACTTTACTAGTCTAACCAATACAATTTTTGAGATTATATCCTACTCTAACCACAATAAGGTTGAGACTAGTCATATAATTAAGAATTAACTATTCTAGTTACAATAATGACCATCATATGTAAACTTAAAATCAAAATATCTACTAATTTACATTAGTTTCTACATAAGTTAAATGTTATGATGATGACTAGAAATATGTAAACAATTAAATCAATTAATGTTAATGTAAAAAATATAGCATTATCTAATACGACTTTTGCATGTTAATATACTATATAATAATGATATCTTGTTGTATTAAAATATATAGAACATAAGTCATTTTTCTTACATAAATAATATGACATATTATATAACCGCTTACCCGCATACCTGCTATGATTGCAGGTATGAGTATGGTGCGGGTCTAGATTTAGTATTATGCGAGTCTAGAATCAGAACTGGACCTACTAAATTAGATGAGTATGTGTATGGGTATGGCCAGACCCACACCGTACCCATACCGTTTACACCCCTATCCTCATATCTCCTTCCACCATGCTTTTACTTTTATTCAACAAAAATAGAATGAAGAATAAGTCATAATGAACCTCAATGTATATTGATTCTACTGCTGGAAAAATGACTAGTATTCAGAAAAGGGATAGTGGAATGGAGACAAAGAGGGTTGGCAAAATAAGTAGCTTCTAGGAAAAGAGTGGGGGCCTAAACACAAGGGAGGTTAAGGAAAAGTGGAATAGGAGATGGAGTGAAGGAGTAGAAAAGAGCTAGATGGGAGTAACATGCACATGCATATACGTTGGATATGTCCAAAGCATGGAGCAAACGTGGGTGGATTAATATATAGTCAAGAAATTTTTGGAAACAAAATGAATACAACTTTCACCTAGGCCTCTTCTGCTACCTAAGAAAAAGAAGCTACATGAACTAGAGGTGGATCAATGGTAGATCCAAAATAAAAATTAGATGAGATAAAGTTACAAGAGACATTTTTCATTGTAATATAATATAAAATTAATTAGCATTTAGCTATATCATTGTTAGAGGTTAGCAAGCTAGTCACTTTTAACTGTAAAATTATAAAAAACTATTGGGTACATATTACAAGAAAGAATTATAGAAATCTTTGGTGATATTTCAACATCGTCTTCGAAACATTGGGATCATAGTAGGAAATCATAAGAAGCAGGCTACTAATTATTATTCTTCTATGAACGAAACTCACTACTAAAATTAAAAATAACAACACACATGTACTCTCAAGTTAAACAATCATTAACTAGAAATTATAAGAAAAATAAAATTTGTCATAAAAAGAATAAGAACATCATACAATACAAATGATTTTTCCAATGACCATATTCGAAAAATTCAGCAAGCCTGGCTGTGCTTACAATCACAAACAACCGTAATGTATGTGGTATTCTTAATATCTTTTATGATCATTGCAAATCTTGTTTTTTTATTGTCTATTGATTAGTCCAACGTGAGTTATGGAAGGGATGAGCTTCTGGCTTTCTTGTAAAAAAAGTGGATGCATAAGCATACAATATTCAAAACCACAAAGTCTATAAAGATGGTTTTTGGGCTACTACTTTATAGAATAACATGGTATTAGGAAATAAATCAAACACTGTGAAAGCTAGGCCTGAACTACAACTAGTTACCTACAAATACAATATTAGAATCCAATATGATATAATAAGATACATACGATGAGTAACTAAGAAATCACCCCTATTTGAGCTTGTGGAACGGAAGCTACACAGTAGGTTCCTCAATAGACCATTACTAAAAATAACAATTATTATTGGAGCTTAGTTACTGCTCACGAGTTAGGAGAACATATACATCATTTCTAGATCTAATGGAGTAGGGATCGAGAAACTGAGGGAACTAAGACCGTTTATACTGAAATGAGCAGAACAATATGATGCCCTATGATAAAGAGTTAGGACACTATGAAACGCTGCACCAAACACACTGAATGACAGATGTGGCTTTCCAAACATGATTTTTTTCACTACTGGGATCATACACTGGAACAAATCTGAGATCTATTATCACTTGAAATTGTAGTGATTATTAATCCAGAAGCCATGACACTAAAACCTACAGCTTTACCAAACGACACCATCATACAGTAATTGCTATCACCGCAGAAATACCATTTGTATATAAAAAAGTTATTTTTGGATGGGGAGCTGTGGGATGCACGGTGACTGCCATCTACCACATACCCTCGCTTGTCTTCACTACTTAAATCACAGACAGATGTATCATTTTTCATAAACTTAGTTCATTGTGATGGGGCCACACTGCCCTTACGGGTGAGGCAAATCAGAGGTCGAATCGAATGAAACCTCAAGTTGATCGACCACCACATGAATAATCACAAAGAGAGGAGAAATTGAACTGATACTGAACAGTTAATTGGTAACAGATAGAGAAACTAACCACAGATTGAGTTTGTATGTTGAGGAGGCAGAAGGATGACTGGATGATCGGAGGCCACGATGTCCTTCCCTAGATCCTCCGTAGGGATGGCGAGATCGGAGCTTCTAGTGAGGAAGAGGAAACCCGACAATGTGCATCTGCTACTTCTCCTTCCAGTCGCCCTGCTTCTCTGCTCGCCGCCGCCCTGCTTTTCCCCTTCCCGCCGCCCTGTTTTTCCCCTTCCCGCGGCCGTGCGAAGGCATGAAACCAGATGCATGGACTTGTTTTCACCTCTCTCTTCACGCCGTGAATGAGCTGGTGAATTAGAAAGGATCCCCCCATAGGGTTTGGGTCCTTCTTGCAAACAATCTTGACCCTTAAATATGTACGGAAGATCTTGGTCATTCATTTATGCTGATTTTTATTTTACTTCTAGGGTGGATAAATATATTTGATGGTGGGAGAGAGGGTGAGAGGAGTGGTGCGGAAGTCGTTGTCCTCGTGGTGGCGGTATTTAGGGGTAGCGCCCGTTGCTTCTGCATAGTCGTCAAATCCGAAAAATTGAACCCGTCGAATGCGGCCCCCTCTTCTAGTAGTGATGGACGGGTTATTCCCCCAGCACCAATCTTTGATCGTTCAGATTATATACGAATCGAACTTTCTCCTCCACCATTACAGCACGCTGTCCATCAGTCCTCTGACGAGTTTTGCCCTCCCCTCTGTATCGTCGCCCGTCACCCTCTGAAAAGAACAACCATGGCGGTAGGCATCACAGATCGGTTTCCTTATTCACGGACGTCACGCCTAGACGCTTGAAGTTAGTCGAGGGTAGTATGATGACAATTTTGACACTGGCCGTCGGGATTGACTTGCGTACAACTCACTCATGTGTGGTCGCTGAATCGAGATCATCGTCAATCACATGAGGCTCACCACCATCACAAAAACACATCGTTTGGGCGTACATCAGTACCGCTCCGTCATCATCGTCGCTTGTTTTGCTGTTGGTTGGCCTGCGACCATCGTCAAGCCAGAACTTTACACGATGGTTAGCTGCTATGCAACCAGGGAGCCGTCACGCTTGAACTCTCAAGCCAGAAGAACATAAAGGTGTCTTTCCATCTTGTCTATTCCAAATTGACTCGATGCAATCATTTGATTAACGAAGAAGCTATTGGTGGCTCGACAAGTTCCTATATCTGGATTACTATACCTTCTGCAAGGATCATATTACTCTCAAAGTGCATGAGATCGACTATGGCATGGGCCTAAACACTTTACTACAACTGGACTTCAACATAATGATATAGACTAGACGTCTGTATGGAAGCTGCTGGTCGGTTTTTCGTAGAATTATACATATCATACAAAAGTAAGAAGCAATACGGAATGTAGTTGCAAGCTGGACATATCTGGTAAGTGGAAATAGTTTCACTATCAAATGCTGATCTGATTTGGTAATTTTATAAACTTTATTTGATGCATTCTCTACTTAATGTCTTTTATTTGATGCATTCGCCATTTAATGTCTTGAGCGACAAATCATATTCCCTCTTCTATTTTTATTAGTGGATTCAATGTGAAATTTATGAGAGAGGAAGAAGGGACGTAAAGATTAAGAAGGTGTTTAAGAAATTTAGTTTTTTTTTTTAAGGTGAAACCGTTGCTATTGAATTGATAAAAATCATACGGCATCTACATAGAAGAGAAATCTGAACAAGCTCAAGAGCCAAGGAAGAGAGAGCACAACAACTTTAAGCAGATGAGATTGGATACAGAAAATACACTTCAGCCTGAATTCTTCCCCGATGAGCTCACCAAAGGAATATTTTACCGGAATCAAACCACAATCATGGGTGGCATCTACAAAGAAGATGACTCGATCTTCATGTCCGGAGCAAGTAAGATCGTAGTCACTGTAAATAACCATCAACTTTAGTAAAATACAAATCTGCAAAAAGGAACACCCATATCAACCGACAACATCAGAAGATAAGGGGGAAACCCCGATCATGGCCGAAATAATGGGGGAAACTCAGAGCTCGAAAACCTTCAGACTAGAAGGACTAAACACCTCATTCAAAGGACTAGCATAAAATGCCATTCTGACGTTGAAATAGGTAGAGAAACATGTCCTACTAACAACAACCTGCACGCTAAAACCCAAACACGAACTACTGAGGGGGGGGAGCTCGATACCGCCGGATCTATAAGGAAAATAGAACCACCAACGCCACTCCACCTTCTATCCGGCCAGAGGCCCGGTGGGAGATCGGAGTCGAAGCCACACCTCCCAACCCGCCGCCTGACGTCGCTCAGGCCGAGACCATGATCTGGCACTCTGCACCGCCGCAGCAGAAGAGAAAAGGATGGAGGGCAGATTGACGGTCGCCAGCCTTAGATAGAACCGTAGGAGATCGAGCCGAGCCAAAGCCCTGGGGGAGTAGGGTGGCGTCCGCCGGCCGCCGAGGCCCGCTCCCCCGAGCCCTAGAGCCACCAACCCGCGAGCCATAGATCGCACACCCTTTCACCAGAGCCGACGAATAAGAAAGAGGTAAGACTTATGGGGAATAAGAAAGAGGTAAGACTTATGGGGAGTAAAACCATTGCTTCTCACATACGAAATGAGACTGTTCGCATGAGACAGTCAATTGTAAAAGTTCATAATTGTTTGATGTTTTTTCTTTGCTATTCCTTTTAATTTTTTTTTGTAGGGGTCTTATTCATTCATGCATGATTGTGGTTTCTCTAGGAGATGCAATACAGGAAGCATGATTTCATATTGAATACCCAAAGTCTCGAACATGCTCTGCATGGTCTTACTCCCATGATAGGTGAATTCCTATGTGTAATTACACGTCTTTATTTGGTCAAATCAACACAACTCTTTCTTTATCTATTTCTAAACACTTTTATTTCTAAGATCTGACTTCAAATTTTCATGTCATCCATTCATTGGTCAACAATGTTGTTGTGTAGCTTATCATGGTTTCGAGAAAATCTACACATTCACGCTCTCATTTGAGGTATGATTATCATTGTTCTTTACCTCTATGACATGTATGTGTACTTTTCTTTTGCAACTTTCATAGGATTAATTGAAGAGCATATTTAAAAGATATTTCCACAATTGAGATTGCTTTATTTGTTTAGTATTTTACTTATTCATTAATTATGACTTAGTTTTCTAAATCTCAAAACAATGATCGACATGTCGCATTATGAGTTGATCATTGTATGGTTCCTCATATAATATGAACATTTCACGTTTCATGGATATTGGTTACAAATCTAAATATTATTAGAGTATCACATCGTGTTTGTTTGATGTATCTTTATAGATGATAGATAACATTCACATACTCTCTCTCTCTCTCTCTCTCTATATATATATATATATACATATAGTAGAACACATAATTTATTTCTTTTAATACACACCATTTTTTTGTTTTACAACTACAATTACATGCATACTAATATTTAGGATTCCCTTCATTTTTTGTTTATAGCATAATAATTTGTTGCAGTGACATTTAACTCACATGTTGTGTCCATTATTATATGATTACTTGGATCTCAAAATATTTTTCTTATGTACAATTCATTTAATATGTATATATATAAGGATAGGCAACAATGAATAGGAGTGGGACACATTGTCTTTTATGGTGGCATGTTGATGGAAATTTTCTTATTAAATGTGAAAGGATGGGTCCATTGTAGTGGATCTTTATGAGATAACATCATATTCTTCTTCTAGATTCTTTAAATACATACAACTTTTAAATGTATCATACCTTTATTGAGAATATTTGTTTGTCTTTTGAATGTACCTCCTTTCAAGTTTTCATGTCAGTAATTGAAATATTTATCACTATTAGTGATCTTATTTTCAATGGATTAAGGAAAATTAGGATGTGTTTAAATTGTTAGAAAATACCAACTATGTACTTCCCATGGACACATCTAAACTATTAAATATGACAAAATATTTCCTAATAAAGGATAGTGCGGTTGGCGAATTACGATGGTCCCCTATGAAGGGACTTGCTTTCAAACCACATAGAGAAGTATTTCTTGATTTACCATCCTCCTAGACATTTGACTTCTACTATGGGCGGCATATATCTCTCTCTTAATCTCAAGACATGCCCATTGGAATCATGACCATCCTTTGTTTGGTTTTTCTTATAGGCATGTCACAACCAACTAAATATTCTCATACTATCTCTTATGTTTATGTATGTGTAATAATTTCTTTTTATAGAATTAAACATGTAGAGTTAGACATGATCTTTTTGTAAAATGTTTTCTTATAGGATGAAATTTTGATTTCAATTTTTTGGTGTGACTAAAATATAAGGGGTTTCATAAGATTTAAAGCCAATAACAATAAAATTTAAGGTTTTTTATATTTTTGACATGCTCTTAACCCTACTCTCTCTTCTTTATATAATTTGTTTTGAGTTAGAAGGAGACTTAGTCTCCCCTCCCACCCAAATAGGTGTCAAAGACCGGATGACCCAAGGGATTAAAAATACATTGCACAACAGGAGGTTATGAACACGGGTCCCTCGGGGAGGACAGGCCGGCCCGAACCATCTATGCTACACTAGCTGAGTTCTTCCTTGTGTAATTGGAATTTAGTTATTTTTACCTATTTATCTTCTACATGCATTTAGTTACGTAAACCTTATTTATTAGACATATAAAAACATTTAATTTTTCAATTTTGATCATATGATGTTTTCTTTCCGTGCCAATTATTCTTCTCAGTTCCTTAATTCACAAATTTCCTACAACGAAATTATCATGACATGATCCATATTTTTAAGTAGCATATAAAGGTATACCCCTATGACCTTCAATCTCCTCACGCCCATGACACTTCTAACCCCACTTTCTTCTTATTTTTGTAATATTGGAGCATTATCACAAGGGATAAAGTAAAAAGTGGATGAAAGTCCTTATGTACATGACTTTATTTATATCTCATAGATTTTAGACAAATATCCATACATTGTATAACTTTCGATAATTTATGTACAACAACTGTGTGAGTCCTAATATATGCACTAACAAAGAACTAGAACAAACATGAGCCATCAATAAATTATAAACATAAAAAAGTTGACACCCTAGCTAGAAACAAGTAAAGATTTTTTTTTATAAATGTAAGATTGTTTTATGTGGCTACATTAGATTTTCCCCATCAAGTTAGGTCCTATTTGGTTTGAAAGAATCCTAAATGTTTGTTGCAACATTTTTTCTTTAGTTCCACATGTTTGGTTTCATGCAATAGTTCTTTCAAAGGAAGCCCAAAAATAATGCAAGTTTAAGTATAGATTTCTTAAAACCAATCGCACTGAAATATGATGCAATCATTTTCCATAATGCAAAAATGATAGCATTATCCCAGACTCCACTCGACCTGACTTCTTTCTAATCCTTGAAGACACTCCCTACTATGTTACAAATCATCACGAAGAGGAGTATACACTACTAATAATGTGTCGAGCGATGAATCTTTATGCCTCAATACAATTAGAGTAGTGTGGGCCCACCATAACAACCACGATAGGATAAGTGGAGTAATGGAAGGCAATAAATACTAAAAAACAAGAGGCATTGGTTGTAAAAAAAGTATGAAGTGTTCCTTAAATTTGTTCTTTACTTAAGTTTCCTCCCCATCTTTCCCACTACCACTCCCTTTGAGAAAGTCTTGAGGGAAGTGTTCTAATAAAATCTCATATAGTATATAGACACTGAGGTCACAACACAATTTGTGAGAGTGTTTTGGGTTTATGACTACTTTATAATATGTATGTATCCAAATCAATGTGTATTATATATGTATATATTTATTAAAGTGCAACCATAATAATACAAACATATATGTATATGTTAGTATTTAATATTTGACAATTTATTTAGCGCTAAAATACTCTTAGAGGAAGAACACACATTAAATTTATTCTTTAGTTGTCTTTTAACATGATTTAAAAATAGAATTGGGTGAAATAAACAAATCTATAAATTTGCTAGAGTGATATAGACCAAACAAGTCCACAGACATAAATTTAACAACACATAATTATTGAGGCAACACTATTTATAAAAATTGTAGGCTATTTTGTATAATATTCAAAATCTACAAAAATCATTATATACTATAGAGTAGTTTCTAATGTAAGACTAAAAGATGTTAATATAAAAATATATATGTAAATATGGAATTCCATACTAGAAGAAATCATAGTTTCTCCTCTCCTAGACAAGCCAAATAATCAACTAAAGGAAGTAAATGTAGACTATTGGAATAGCTTGAAGTTCACTCTTGTCCAATCAACAACTAGAATATCTTTTTATCTCTTGTACTAAAATTACCAGTGTTTCATTACTGACCATAAACAAGATTTGTTTGTCTTACTAACCTATTCTTTTGGTATTTCAAGTGTAGTATGAAATTCCCAAATGGAAATCCTATGTTTAAGTATCCTTGCATGCATAACTTTTGTAATTAAAAAAATGGTGAATGTTCTCCACTTTGTTCCAAAACCATGATTAGTTCATAGAACCCATAAAAACATCACTAAAAATTAAGATAAATGCAAGTAATTTGAATCCAAGTTCAGAGAAATTGTTCATCATGCAAATTAGTTTCTATTGTGGAATGTGTCAACCACAAGCTCCCATGAATAATGGGAAAATGCATAAAATGTGAATAAATTCTTAGGTAGAATTGTAAGATAAGACAAGAAATGCTTAGGAGCTTATGTTTTCTTATACATATTTCAAAATCTATAGAATTTATAACATTATTCTTTATGGAGAACATCCTGTTTTTGTGGCACTCATAACTTTATAATCATAGTTGATTGGTAGGCTAGATTTGATTGATGCACATTGATGTAGTTGAGTACCATATCCACAAACTCAATTTTTGTACTACCACATTTGTCATCGAGGGTCTATGCTGGCCTATTGTCCCTAAACAACAAGTACATCTATATACACATAAGTACATCAATTAGTAAAAGAAAGTTTGAAGAACTAGAAATGTAAATTCAAACTTAAATTACAATACTATTAACACCTTTTACATCGCTAATTTGTAAATATTTGTATTAGTATTTATGCACATGTTACTTGGGTGTATTATATGTTTAAGGTTATTTATGTCATGTATAATGTGTGTCTAAGTATTTTGTATAGCATATCTTCAAATGACTTCCATCAACATGTCAATATATGTTGTACCAAACTCAATTTTTCAGAACAAGGAACTTTCCAATAACTGATGAGTTGTGTGCATAGTTTCTTGAAAGAACTTTCTCATCAATGTATGGATTGAACTCAATACATATGTTTAAGGTTTAGGGATAGGACAAACCAAATAAATGAAAATATGTAATGAAATCAAGGTAAGATCATTCCTTTTTAAATTAAAAATCAAATTTAGGACCCATAGTCATTTTTATGATAAAAAGTGAGCATTTGCTTACACCCAATTGGTCTTCAACATATATCTTAATACCATTTTACATGTACCCATGTTCCAATGTTTAGTTTTTTTAACTATAATAATATGTGATAAAATAGGTGGATAGACTTGATGTATATATAAACTTGTTGTCTTATCATTTAGACACATGTATGGCACCACACAATTCAACCATATGTTTTTGGTTTTCATGGAAAAGTGGCATCAAATCCACATGCTAGACATGAACGACCCATATATTCAAGAAGTTACTATTCATAATAGGAGAGAATTAAAATGTTGGCCAGAGGCACTCTATGAGGGAAATGTAGCCTTCAAATGTTGGTTCTATGCCTTCTTTTCTTGAATGATTTCCAAATGTGAGATATAAATTTTGGTATATCATAGTTAGAAAACTTATAGTTGGGGTTCTAATTTAGTTTTGTCTCCCTTAATTATCTCTTTGCTCATATATATATATATATATATATATATATATATATATATATATATATATATATTATATATATACATATATATATGTTTATCCCTTTCCTATCTTAAAATTGTGTTCAAGTATGATATTAGGATCTCTTTCTATGATTTTCTCTAATAGGATGGTCATATGTAGGTAGAAATAGATAGAGTTAGTTCTCTATTTTGTTGTTGAATTCCGTTCATCACAAAAGTTCATAGATACATTTATCAACTATAGGATTTGAAATGAATATCTAGAAAGTTGAGTTTGCAATATAGAAAGATATTTTTTTCCTAGAAAATTGTCCCCAAGGGTGTTGCACATCAATAAATGGATAGACACTATGAAAATATTTACCCAATGAAGAAAGTCAGTTACCCATTCAATGAAGTTGGTTGTCAAGCTAATTTCACACAATAAGAATATATATGTTTCCATATGATTATTGATGTTTCTATTAAAACCTGAGTATCATTCAAACCATAAATTATAATGTAAATTATTGGCATCAAAGGATGTAAACTCGATTATATTCCTAGAACAATAAATAATCTAAAGGTGTCCATTTTCCTCTGAACTATATTACATGATTATATATGGGGAATAATTTTTTAAAAATGTCTTTTTCACATATAGTTTTTTCTCTTGCCGATTATAAGAACATATATATGCAAAAATATCTTACAAAAAATGAAACATAGGGTAATATTATTTACTTTTCTAGAACCAATAACCAATGTATATGTCGTGTAAGACATTGTATAAATGTTGAATAGTGTAAGGATTAATTGTCAACTAAAAAGTGAAGTACAAAGAATTTTCACTTATTCATTGAGAAAGAAGACTAGAATCATCTATGCATATGTCTTAAGTTAAATACATGTATATTTCAATCAAAGATACCTTATTTGTTTCATTTTAGTCATCCCTCTCTTTCATATATGTGTGTCTCCTATGTGTTAGAGGGTGATGTGTTGTGACTACTTATATACTAGAAACTATATATATACAAGCTTGATTATTTGACAGTGCAACCATGAATATAATAGACATTATAACATTGTGTACATGGAAAGTATGATTACATGGTATCACATTGTATTTCTATTAAATTATTCCTGACAAAATTACGAATAAAGTTTCACATATATATATATATATATATATATATATATATATATATATATATATATATGAATATATGTACATGATAATATATATATGAATATATTTATATGTATATATATGTTCAAATAGAATATATTAATATATATATATATATATTCAAATATATATATATATATATATATATATATATATATATTCACTATCAGTATGGGTAAATAATTATTGTTATCCGTGATCTATTTTGTAATAAAAAGGCACCTAATTGTAATACAAAGACTCATTTTGTAAATACATCGTGAAAATTTTGGTCTTTCTCAAAAATGATATCTATGACAGCTTATAAATGATTCAACTTCATGCATTCATGTTGGAGGAGTGACATGATAAAAGACTAAACATGGTCAAAAGAAGGAAAGAACAATGTTAGGGAAGAGAAGAAAAGCACAAATACTAACAAGCAAATTTCTAACAGAAATAAGTCTCACAAACTTCTTAAAGTAGCAACAAGAATTAATAATATGATGTACACTAATATTGTTCTTTATATTTATTAAGTATCATCAATGTAATATCTTCAATTGAATAGACCACTAAATTATCCAGTTATTATATGTAGGAGAACGTGCAAATCACATGCATGTACTAGTGTGTGTGTGTTTGTATATATATATATATATATATATATATATATATATATATATATATATATATATATATATATATATATATATATATATATATATAAAGAGAGAGAGAGACTTACAATCCTGATTTTGGGTTCCTTTGGTGAGAAATGTAATTTCTCATATCAAAGATATTTGAACAAATAATGATATAATTTGTTTTGAATGCATGGATTTTTTTTACAATAGCCTTGATGTTTGTGTTGTGGGATTTATTGGCTATTGGGCCCAAATAACAAGAAAATTCAATTAGTGAATGAATAATTGAATATTTGAGAAAAGAATAATGTGGAAACCTCTAGAAGGCAAATCCAAAGAGGGATGTCATGCCTCTTGGGTTCCTTGGGTTCCAAGGAGTCCAAAGTTGCATAAAGAGTGCAATAAGAAAAGAGAAGATCAACTAAGTATTTATTTATTAAGAAATAAATTGAAAATAATGATAAAATGTGGAAAACAAGTGAAAAGAGGTATAATTGAGTTATCCTTTGTGGAATTTTGTATCCCAAGGATTCCTAATGATAAAAAGGAATACCAATGAGGAAAATAAAAGAGAAGTAAAGGGAAATCCTCTAAAAGGAAAATTTTTAATAAGAAATAACCATGATAATGAGAAATAATGCATTTAAATGCATCTAGAAAATTAAAATTAGGGTTCGAGAAGCGATGAGCATCCCTGAGGAGGACCCTGGTGGCACACAACCTAGGGTGGGATTCGTGACGGCAGATGATGGAGACCCAGGAAGACGAAGACAAGCATCTATCCAGTTAGGAGGATCGGGCATTCAACTGGTCTATGGAACCCAATGGATTGGTAGCATAGGTGAAGGTGAGTTTCAAGATGCGAGAGACAGATGGAATCTGAATGACATGGAAACGGAAGGCCAGACTAATACCTCAGTCGAGTTCCCAGTGCTAGGGGTGTCCAGAAATAAGGGGAAGGAGTCAACGGAGAATCAATCACAGGGAAGACTAGAAAAGGTGTCGTATAAGGCTGTGGTAGAAGGATCGAAAGCGAATCCAGAAGGATATATTCATATAGACGTGGAAAACTTGGGCATCCAACTGAAACCAGAAGATATTATGCTAACTAATGAAGGTGGGATTCCGACATTCGATATACAGAAAGGTGTGTTGGACAACCTCTTGAAACCATGGAGATATGTGGTAACAGCAAAATTGTTGTCCAAGGATATCGGATATTTGACTATGTGTGACAAAATCAGGCTTCTTTGGAAACCAAATGGAGGCTTCAACCTGATAGATCTGGAAAACGACTATTATCTGGTTCAACTACAAAAGGAGGAAGACTATCTGCGAGCATTAACAGGAGGTCCTTGGCCCTTGTTCGGCTCATATCTATTTGTACAGAGGTGGAACCCCTGGTTCTCACCAGACAAAGCACAACTGGAGAAGGTTGTAGTATGGATCAAAATACCAAATCTGCCACTACACCTATATCACGACCAATTTCTACAGGATGTGGGTAACTCAGTGGGGAGAACTATCAAAGTGGATCTAAATACCATCATGCGGAAAAGAGGATATTTTGCAAGGATAGAATTTGAAATAGAATTGGGTAAACCATTAGTGCCAGTGGTATCAATTCTTGGGAAGAGGTATGCTATACAGTATGAAAACATACCTTTCATCTGTATGAAATGTGGACAAGTAGGACACGTCGAGAAGGAATGCATGAAGGTAGGGGCGATGATGGAACAAAGCTTGAACACCGGTGGAGTACAAACGAATGGACAGGAAGACCAAAGGAAGGAGGGCTTCACGGAGGCTATTCATGCCCAACCAGCTCAATGGAAACTGAGGAAGAAAAATGGAAATAGAACTTATAATAAAACCAGTACACAGAACATATTCCAAGGACTTGAGGAACCTGATGATGAAGCAGTGGAGGCCACGAATACTGAAGAAATGAACACTGAAGAAGGCGGCACAAGACGGAAAATCGACTGGAGTGAGAGGAAAAGAAGAACAAGGAATGAGAAAGCAAACCAGAAGGAAAGTAGAAACATGAATGTAGATGATGAAGGAGCAGAACTGAACGAAGAGGCAAGAGAGAAAACAAAGTATAGGAAAAAAAACACCACTAGGAGAGAGGTCGAGGAGAATCACACAACTATTGTACTTACAGGAGATGAAACAACAGACAAGAGGACAGCAGTGCAGAACGTCACAACAACTTTTTCCCCAAAGGGAATGAAAGAGCGAGAATCTGATTGGAAGACGACGGTACGCTTTCTTTCCGGCTCGCGGGGACTCAAAGGGCGGGGGCTCTCTATTTGCTTTGAGTTTAGTGGAACTAGCGAAGGAGGTCACATACCTACCATCTTTTAGGCAGGAACAGTAGGAAACACAAGTGTAGGAATACACTTGAGGAACCGGAAAATAGTGAACGAAGTGGAAGGAGGCAGGTTCAATTCCTGAAAGAGGGGCAAACAAACCCACACACAGGAACTGGAGGAGGAAGCAGATGAAGTGAGGCACCACAATAAAGAAATAGTTTAATGGTTGTGCTAGCATGGAATGTTCAAGGTGTTTGTCATCAGAACACCCAAAACATGGTGAGGGAATTGGCAAGGAAGTACATTGTCTCAATTATGGGTCTATTTGAGACAAGGACTAGTGGCGAGAATGCAAAAGAAATAATCAAAAAGCTCGGCTATTCCAACTCCCACTGAGTTGAAGCTTTAGGTTTTTCCGTGGGAATTTGGTTGATGTGGAAGGGACACGTACATGAGGTGGAAGTCCTTCTAAGTCATAGACAGTTCATTCATTACAATGTGGACAAATAGTTTCTCCTGACGACAGTATATGGGAGCATGACGAGACAAGGTAGAAGACTGTTGTGGAACCAAATTCAAACCTTAAGTCAAAATGTTTGTCTCCCATGGGTCCTGGTGGGCAACTTCAACGCTTATCTTCATCCAGATGAGAAGGTAGGAGGGAAAAGGCACAACACTAGGAGCTACAACGAGTTCTGGGAAACTATCACTGATTGCAACCTCACTGAGATCTGCATGTCAGGGCCACCACTAACTTTCAAAAGATGGCTGCTACAAATGAAGCTTGATAGAGCTTTGGGCAATGATCTATGGCTCAAACAGGAGGAGGGATTTAGGGTAGAAGTAGTAGAGAGAGACAGAACAGATCACACACCCATTCTTATCTCTAGAGAAGTGATAAGTCCTAAACAAAATAGCAGATCGAGAACATGGGTATATTGGCAAGAGAGATCATCCTTCAAGGAGCTTATCAAGGCAGAATGGCAGAACCAACATGGGTTCAGTATGGCGGCCAAGGGGTTTCTAGAGAAGGTGAAGGAGTGGGATAAAGAAGAGAGAAGGAAAACAAATAAGAAGAAAAGATCCATTCAGATTAGGTTGCTACTAGCACAAGATCATCTAGCCCGGAACTATGATGAACATCTGGAAAACAGAATACTTGACCTACAAAATGAACTTAAGGATGAGTTGAGAAGAGAGGAGATACATTGGCAGCATAAGGCACACTGTGAGTGGTTAAAGCTCGGTGATGGGAAACATGTCGTTCTTCCATGCACAGGTCAAAGAGAGGAGAGCTCAAAATAAGATTTCTAGATTAAAAGACGAGGAAGGAGAGTGGATTACTAATAATAAAGAGTTGAAGGAACACATCAATAGTTATTTTAGAGGACTCTTTAGTGAAGACAAACCTGGGGGAAGAATAATACACAGCAGAAGATATATAGGCTGGTTCCCTAGAATGAAGGTCAGCGAACAACTTGTGATGAGTCAAGCACCCCGAGAAGACGAGATCAGGCAACAACTGATGGAGATGGCACCTCTAAAAATGTCGGGAGCAGATGGAATTCACACGTAGTTTGTGCAAGTGAATTGGGAGAGTATCAAAGAATCGATCATTTCCTTTGTGCAAAGACCTTTTCAAGGAGGCGAACTAGAGGACGGATCTATGGACTCTACCATTGTTCTCATACCCAAGAAACAATAGTCGGAATCGTGTAGTGACCTGAGGCCGATTTCGTTGAATAATGTTTGTGTAAATCTCATATCCAAGGTGTTAGTGGCGAGAATAAAACCATATATGAATGAATGGATATCTCCTTACCAAACAAGCTTTGTCTCGGGAAGGAAGATAGTAGACAATGTTTTATTGGTGTAAGAGATAGTGCATTCTATGGAAACCTCCTCCATCAAAAAAGCTACGATGGCGTTGAAGTTAGACCTTTCAAAAGTATATGATAGGATGAGTTGGGATTTCATACATGATACTCTAACTAGAGCATCCATACCGGGAAACATAGTAGCAATCATGATGCAGGTCATCGCTTCAGGTAAATCCTCCGTACTATGGAATGGAGAAATGATGGAGGGGTTCAAACCATCTAGAGGTGTAAAGCAAGGAGATCCCATGTGACCTTACATATTTGTAATGTGTATTGAGAGATTAAGTCAAGCAATCAAACAAGAAGTACAAAAAGGAAACTAGGAGCCAGCAGAATTCACTAGAAGTAAGATGCCTTTCTCACATATATGTTTCGTAGACGACATAATTCTCTTCGGAGCAGCCACAGATGGGCAGGGTAGATGTATGATGAGATGTCTAAGACAGTTTGAGATCACATCAGGCCAGCGACTGTCTAGGGAAAAATCAAGTGTCTTCTTTTCAAAGCATACGTCGAACCATACTCAAAGAAGAATTAGCAGAACTATGAACATACAGGAGACAACGAAGATTGGGAAGCACTTGAGCATCCAAATCGTTCATGAAAGAAATAGCAAGGACTACTACCAAGGGTTGGTAGCCAACGTCAGAAGGAAAATAAACCACTGGACTAACTATTTGTTGTCATTTGTAGGTCGAGCTACGCTAGCACGTTCAATGCTGAATGCATCCTCAACGTACTATATGCAAGCCACAAAGATACCAATATCCGTATGTGATAGAATTGATCAGATCACATGAAATTTCCTGTGGAGCGGCAGTGAGGAGAGGAAGAAGACAAACTTAGTGACATTGGACAAAATAATCACAGTAAAGGATCACGGAGGGTTGGGGCTGAAGTCGACGAAGGAACAGAATGAGGCACTCCTTATGAAGGTCACATAGGACTTTGTTAACAACAGACGGGTTGGATGGAGGGAACTTATGGAAGGCAAGTATAAATGGGGAGCATCCTACTCAAAGACTGGTTTGTCAGTTTGGAGGACCATACAGAAACAGATACAAATGGTCAAAGATAACTCGGCAATGACAGCAATAACAGGCAATAAAACGAGTTTATGGCACGATGAATGGATCATTTCAGGAGCAAAACCTCGACTTAAACAAGGAAGGATGATCCCTGAGGAGCTAGGAGGGTTGAAAGTAAGCGAGGCAGTGATGGATGATGGAAAGTGGGATATGGATTTCTTTGAGTAATGGTGTGACGAGAGAACCTGTATGGAGATCAAGAGCATGGAGCCACCAAACAAGAGTTATGGGGAAGACTCTTATAGATGGACACTGAACCAGCAGGGTGTGTTCAGTACCAAGACTGCCTACCAATTACTAATCAAGGAGGAAGAGAAAAGAATGGAGGGAGATTGGAACTGTATTTGGAGCAACCAAAGCACACACCGGATAAATAATTTCCTATGGTGTCTCAAGCATGACAGACTATTGACTAATCATCTAAGATGGGTGAGAAAAATGACAGAGGTACCTACGTGTGGAAGGTGTGGGGAGGCTGAGGAGACAAGCCTACATGCAGTTCGGGACTGCCAAATAAGCAAGGAAACATGGAAATTGGTAAGAGGAGCGAGGGGAGATGATTTCTTCTCAATGAACCTCAAGGAATGGATGGAAAACAATTTGAAGAAGAAAGGAATATGTGATCAATGGCAAACACTCTTCTCGGTTGGCTGTTGGATTCTGTGGAAAATGAGGAATGAGCAGATATTCAATAAGAGCAAGACCGGCATATCAGTAATAATAAAGAAGATTAAGGGCCTGGAAGAAGAAATACAAATGGAGAACATGAAGGAGGAAAAACAATGAAAGCAGACCACAAACAAATGGGAGGAACTAGGTGAAGAAGATGGACTGATCACTGTCGACAGAGCAGTCAATACGGGCAGAGCTATCACAGTGGCGGGCTACATAGCAAGAGATGGACACAAGAACTGGATATGAAGAGGTGCAGAACGATACACTGGAAACAATCCTCTTTGGAGAGAGATGAAGGTGCGACTGTTAGGATGCAAGAACGGCAAGCAAATGCAGAAGAGGAGGATCTTTGTGTAGAGTGACTCCAAACAGGCTGTAGAGATAGTCAATGGAAAATTAGATTGTCCCCCGAAGCTCAGGAACATAGCAGGAGCGATAACGAAAGAACTGAAAGAACACATTCACATTCAGATTATGTATAAATCCAAAGATATTAATATGCTAGCTGATATGATGGTTAAGAAGGTGCTGAAAATAGATGAAATAAGCATCACGTTTCAAATGTGCCCGGATTGGCTAAGGGTGCAATACCACAAAGAAACACAATGCTTTGAGGAGGATGACAGAGGAGGAACTGAGGAACAAAGAAGGTAGCCGAAAAAGATGGGTGTACAAAAAAATGCATCTAGAAGGATAATGAGTATCCAATAAAAAGGATTTCGAAATAATAGAGTTTCTTGGGGTCCAAGGAGCCCCAATAAAGAGGAAAGAAAGAGAAAATACCAAATTTGCAAAATAAAAGGATAATGTAATACATTATTAATGAATTTTGTGATATTATTGAAAAGGAAAATAGTTTCCACTAAAAGAACATAGGAATTCATGTGTATGGATTAAAAAGCAAATGTAAAGAGAATAAGAGAAGAGGAATTTCGAATTCCTAATATCCATATAATAGAAAATAACCAAGGATAAAGAAGAGACAGAATATTACTTCTCTTTGAAGGAATTGACTTCCTACTTGGAAAGGGACTCTTGGATTCGTGGATAGCCGACCTAGGGCTTCTTTACTCACCCCTATATGTAGGGGTAGAGCCCAGGGTCGTGTTCTAGAGAGATCCCACGTCTCCCACCCTCTTCCTCACCTTCTTCTTGCTTCCTTACGTTCAAAACCCTAACTAAGGAAAACCTATGGGATCACGAAGCCGCGAGGCTGCAAGTAGGAGTTTCGAGGGAAGAGTGATGTCCCATTACACTGGTAGGAAACCTTAGCATCGTATCCCTGCCCCAAACAGAGTGCTATAGCAGCCGCAAGGCTGCAACAGAAGTCGCAGGTCGTAGAGATACCCAGCCCGACCTAGCCTAGCTGGTCATATTCTGGAGGAGCTGCAAGTTCGGAAGGAGGTGGCAGAGCTAATGGGACCTGCGCCGATGACTTTTGGGGTTCAAAGGTGGGGAGAACAGGCTGCGCAAGCCCCGAGTAGGGTTCCTTCCGCGGAAGCAGTAAATTCTCGCGAGGAGGAAGAAGCCTTAGAGTCGTTGGATGGAATTGCACTTCGCAGGCTAAAGAGATGATCCACTTACGCGGGGGTAGGAGCATCTTTTCGAAATGTTTGCCAAAGCATGCATTGTATGGGAGAGGCTACGTGGCGCAATCCAATTGGCCAAGTAAGTAAAATCTTACTAAATTCGTAATTAAATATTGGTAACTCCGATTAGGACAAGTAATATATGTATTTTGATCAGGAGAACGAGAGGAATCCAATAAAAATGATATTAAAGATTGATTCCTTTGCTAATTGCAAAAGTACTATAAGTTGACGAAAAGTGCATTAAAGTTAAGTTAAAAACCCTATAAGTGATTAAGGTTGAATCTATTATTATTAATGGGTTAATTAAAGTATCAATAACCTATTGAATGATAATGTTAGATTCAAACCTGATCTAGATGTAAAATTGCATGATTTAGGGTTTTTACCCCATATGAGAATGATTAAGTATTTAGAAACACTAATTTAGGGTAAAAGAGGATAAGATCATGTATATTTTGAAAAATGTGAAAATATGTTCTTAAATGATGGTTCTAATCTATTTCGAGCATAAAAGTTCCTAATTATGGATAAAAACCCTAAAGATAGTAATTAGGGTTTTCTCATGAACAAAAGGTAGAATTATGGCAAATCGAGTTCATAAGTTAATTAGACCATAATGAACTTTGAATTGTTGGTGAATGCGTATAATGATCTTGTCATGGATTAAAAGGATAAAAATAGTAGCTTTAATGAAAAAGGAATCTTATGAAATTAATTGATGATTAATGTGCCTTTCATATGAAAATAGTGTTATATGTTGTTCCGATAACCTTAATGTTGAAGAATAGATGAGATGTTTAGGGTTTATGAGTAATGGTTTAAAACTAGGGTTTAGAATAGAAATCCTAAGGAATATGATGATATTGGATAAATATTAATGAATGAAAATTGGTATATTTATTTCAGGATTCTGTGCATAATTGTTGCTTGATTGGGATTTCTCTGTTATGGTTAATTCTATATCAAATCTGCAATCAAAGGTATGTGGTTATGCTTATGAATAATCACTTTAGTTTCACGACGATTTCTGAACGTGTTTACCGGTTGCTTGAAATTAATTGTTGGATGCCTTTTATTTCATGCAACTATATAGAGTGACTATGACTATCACTATGAACATAAATATAACTGGCTATATCCGAGTCCACCTCTGTAGCTTGTAAAGGCTAAAAAGGGGTAACCTAGAGTAAGGTCTAGGTTATCGTGGGTTAGAAATTGGGCTACCGAGTGTAGTGCCATGAGTTAAGGAGTGGGCCACTTACGAGTAGTGCCATGTGACTCAACCCTAGAAACTGGTTCACCTATAGGTGGGACCATTAGGAGTTTAATGGGGATCTACCATAAGGAAGGTAGTATCCAGGTCCACTGTAGGGATAGCAAAGAGGATAGGGTACTCATGGATTGTAGAGTTATATTTAAAATGTAATCTTGGTTGTTAAATGATTAATTGAATGATTACGTTGTTATCATAGTTACACATTTATTGTTTCCCCCACATACCAGCTTCGGCTGACCGATGTTTTGTTTGTCGGCGTTTTAGGTACAAGCCAAAAGGACAAACAGGAAATTGTCATATTGTGAAATACATGAAGTAAAATACAAGGAGGATTAATTAGAATAGAATCCATAAGTGGATAGAAGTTTAGAGATCCAAGTTTTCAAAAAGGTAAGCAAAAGTTTATTTTCTTACAATTTTCCAGTTTAGTCTGTTAAAATTTAACAATTGTTCTTGGTTAATTGCTGAACCTTTGATCCAGAAGTTAAGGGTGCGGCTTCGACCTCTCGGTCTCCTTTAATTGGGGGTTATCGGGAGGTGGGGTCATAACATTTGGTATCATAGCATAGGTTCCTCACTTAACCATTAATAATTATTAAATTTTACAAACTCCATAGAACCCAAGGGAGTGATTAGAGGATTATACAAAAGATGGAGGTGTCTAGAAAAGGATGACGACCGGGGGCTGTCAATATTTTCCTCCACACCGCTAGTCAGAATACGAGGACTCTCAGATCTGTGTGACTGCCTGCCCAAAGTCTTAGGGTATGAATCGAAATAAGATACCTTTAGGACTTTCTCATCTTATTCATCCCTTCTCATCACAAATTCTCTTAAGGACCTTAAGGATTAGGGTTTTCCCTCTTCTCCTCACCCACTTAAGATATGGGTAAGATTAATAAGGTCTAAGGAATCCTCCATCAAATTAATGAAAAGCATGTAAATAAGATGTCAAGGACATAAGCTTAATAGAGTAAGCGTAAGCTAAAGAATAGGTACATGCTTAGGTCGTATGACATAAGTTATCATGCCCTCAAGAGAGACATGGGAATAGACCTCCTTGTCAGGAGGATAAGTAAAGAGAGTTAGTCATGGAGGTAGATATCTCCATTATAGGTAGAGACCTAGCACATCCTCTAAGGATGATGTTAACCTTAACCCTAAGTGATGGTTAGAGAGTGAGATGGCATGATGAGTTAGACTAGGTGTTTGAATGGACATGCCTTGGATGATGTATGAGCCATGAGAGGATTGGATGACCTAGTACCTATGGCGACCCAAACCCTGGGACGGGTCATGCATGTTTGAGCGAAGGATAGCTCCTTCATGGATGAGGTTAGAGAAGAACCTATGGAAACCCCATGAGCTTATATGGGCATAATAGGCACCTAGAATGTGTCAGTAGTGCGAGTAATAGGTTGAAACCCTGGTCGAGAGAGTTTGGTGGATCGCTTATGTGATAATCATAAGGGCTATGGATAACCTTGAGTGAACATGAGTTGAACGTAGGCTTCATCCAGGTTGGGGCATGCTTTTGAGGTTGACCATTCACGAAGAGAGGACCTCTAATGGTGAGGTTGGTTGTAGGGTTAGATCTAGAAAGAGAGAGCAGGAAACCAGGCAAGAAGGTTGGAATCCTAGACTCCAGGATATGAGGAAAAGTAGGGAGTTGAGGAAGATGTGACCTAAGTGGATGATAGTGGTCGCCACATGCTTGATCCCTAGAGGTTGATGATGTCTTGGTTGCCATGAGAGGAACCAAACCCTAGAGAGAGGATGAGTCTGCTTGTACCTCGGTACCTATGGTATAGATGAGTTCCTTGGATCTGAAAAGGTTTAGTAACAGGTTGTGAGGCCTTGTACCTTGTTGGTTGTCCTTGAGGAGGACTCAACTCTGAATTGTTTCTCGAATAAAAGTATGACAAGAAGTGTATGTCATACCCGTTACATATTTGGTTTGTGGTAAAGAGGTTGAGCAGACAGCTGGACATCAAGAACATGAACCTATGGTTCCTAGGCCTAAGAGGGGAAGTGGGATACCTAAAGCTCATGATAAGAGTTGAGTTTTTATAGATGTGGACATGGTACTCCTCATGTTTAGAGGAAAGAGAAACCCCTTGAGTTTAAGGTATGTTTGATGAATCCCTCACAGCTAAGTTGATGACACGGGAAAGTATGATCTTGATCCAATATTGAGGATAAGAATAAGAGTGACCTGACATGGTTTAGTAGGTGGTCTTCTTGTTCCTTATTAGCTTGCTAGGGTTAAGCATGCTCATGCGGATGTAAACCCTAGACCTAAGGATGTTTGTGTCTGTGTTGTCAAGATGTAGTTCCTCCCATCCTGGGAGAGGGACCCTTGGGTAGGGTGTATACCAGTCTTGTTGGTTTAAGGTAACCTAAAGAGGTCTCATAGGATCTTGAGAAGCTAAGTGAAAAGTACATGGTATGAGGATGAACCTATAGACCCATAGATAACCATCTCTAAGTGTATGTGGATGTGTTACCATGGAGGTAACCGGTATGGGGCCTGACCAAGGTAGGCAGGTCACCATGACCCCTATGGAAGGATGAAAGTCCTCCCTTGAATGCAGAAAGAGAGATGATGAAGGCTTGGGTAAGGTTCTAAGTTGGACATGTACTATAATGGATTCCTAAGTCTATCCTAGGGTCAGGTAGGGATAAGACCGATGGAAGCAGGCTGCCTAATTCCCTAGTTGCACATGACCATAGGGTCGATAGGTAACAACTATCATTGTCTGAGGACCATGGGTTAGGAGATTGATCACCTTCATGAACTCATGGGACCCAAAGTGCAGATGAGTAGGGCACTCTCTGGAATGCATAAGGGAAGAGGGATGACCCCAAAAGTACTGGCACCCTATAGACCTCGAGGAGATGACCAAGGGTTGTGTGAAAACCCAAGTAGGTTTGAAACCAGTGTTCCATGGAAATAACCTTGATATTGAGATGTTTGTGATGTAGAGACGTAGGTGTCACGTTTCAACCTAGATTTGAAGGTGTATCAGCATGGTGGGATGTACCATCTCTACTCTTGGAATAGGAAGAACTCTGCATTTGGACTGCAGCCAAATGCTTATTTCTTATTATTATGGGAGTGAGAGATATGACAATTCGCATACCAAACACTAAGGATAAAAGATGGATATGAGTTGGAATGTTTCTATGAGGTAAGAGGACAGAGATGATAACATATCCTTATGGAGTGAATAATACATGAATGGTTTACAAATAGTAAGAGTACTAAGGTAATCACCTTATAAGGATGTTTTCAGTGTGAGCTATGAGTTATACCAGGTTGAGTTCGAAAACCAAAGGAATAAGCTCAGAATGTTCTTGATGAAGATGGACTTAGGGCTAATATGAGATAATAAGTGGCATACAGGAGGGTGTATGTCATCAACATTACCTAATACATAAGAAGGTGAAGTGGTAATGGATGCTCTGGTTGAGATATATCTACCTAGTTTAGCTAGAAGAAGTTGTTAGACTAACCCTAAGTTTGGAAAATAAGATATGTTTGGCTAACACTAATGTAATGAGATCAGTGAATGGTTGTTTGGTTAGCCAGTCTAGTCCTTGATGCAATGAAAGGATGGTGGTAGAACCTCAGATGCACTTATTTGGAAAACAAGGTGATGAAACCCCGATAGAATGGTTTAGGTTTTTTGAGGTATTGATCTTGAAGAATAATGACATACATGAGATCATGATTTTAAGATCACCATACACCGTACTACGAAGATAATGAGTGACAGTGGTACTTTAGATACCTAAGATAAAGTTGCATGTGGTATATGTCCATGCAAGCCGAGGATGAAGGACGAACACCAGTAACCCAGTGCATGGATATAATGGATAAAGAGTTTCCGAGAGGGAATGGGAGTTCATCACTATGGATGTTGTGATAAGTCTCCCCTAGACCAATGAAGGTCAAGATGCAATATTGGTTATGGTAGACCGCCTTACCTAGATGACATGAGAAAGAAAGAGTTCTGTCAAGGGACAGATCGGGTTGAACTACATATGAGAGAGATGGTCCAACTACACCATGAGGTTGAGTATAAAAGTTCTTGAGTTTGACCTAAAGGTTCCCTTCCAAAAATTGGAAGTAGGTACATGAAGAACTCGATGTTAGTACATCTTATCACCCCTAACTAATGGTTAGTATGATCCAGACTAAAGGGTCTGATGTGAGCATATGTGCTCATTCAGGGTGATAGCTAGAGACAATTCTTGTCCTATGAAAGATGTGAAGATAACCACCATAGCCAATATCAGGATTTAAAGAAGCTCTGTAAGAGAGGTTGTGTCGGTCACCACATTAGTAAGGTGATGTTGGTGAAAGGACCACGTGATGGTTAGAAAAGGACCATAGTGTGTGTAGATGAAGTTGCTTTGATCGTGCAATGGCTGAAAGAAGCCTAAAGACGACAAGAGTCGTGAGTAGATGCAAAGTAGACTGACATGCAGTTCACTATGGGAGAATATGTGACATGAAAATCTGACCCCTCTAAGTTATAGCTAAGAGAGCAGAGTCCCCGATGCATGGGTTCTTTTGACATGGTTTGGTGGAGAAGGTTACGTTTGACCTTACCCCTCAGGATAAAGTAATGTGTGATGAGTTCAATGTGTCCAATTTAGAGCACTATGTGAGGTACCCAGACCATGTGCTGAACAATGAACCCAGTGAGCCCCAAGGGAGGCAGAAATGTCCTGAGTCACCTGTGCGAATTATAGATGCCAAGGTGAAGGAACTCAGAGAAAAGAATATGTGATGATAAAGGTTCTTTAGAAGCACCATGGATAGGGTAAAGCCACATAAGGGCCAATGATGGATATGGAAAAGTCTTATCCTGAATTATTTGTTTGCTTGATAGAATTTTGAGAACAAAATTCCTAAAGAGGGGAAGGATGTTACAACCCTAATTTTGGGTTCATTTGGTGAGAAATGTAATTTCTCATATCAAAGGTATTTGAACAAATAATTATATAATTTGTTTTGAATACATGGATTTTGTTTACAATAGCCTTGATGTTTGCGTTGTGGGCTTTATTGGCTATTGGGCCCAAATAACAAGAAAATTCAATTAGTGAATGAATAATTGAATATTTGAGAAAAGAATAATGTGGAAACCTCTAGAAGGAAAATCCAAAGAGGGATTTCATGCCTCTTGGGTTCCTTGGGTTCCAAGGAGTCCAAAGTTTCATAAAGAGTGCAATAAGAAAGAGAGGATCAATTAAGTATTTCTTTATTAAGAAAGAAATTGAAAATAATGATAAAATGTGGAAAACAAGTGAAAAGAGGTATAATTGAGTTATCCTTTGTGGAATTTCGTATCCCAAGGATTCCTAATGATAAAAATGAATACCAATGAGGAAAATAAAAGAGAAGTAAAGGGAAATCCTTAAAAAGGAAATATTTTAATCAGAAATAACCATGCTAATGAGAAATAATGCATTTAGATTCATCTAGAAGGATAATGAGTATCCAATAAAAAGGAGTTCGAAATAATAGAGTTTCTTGGGGTCCAAGGAGCCCCAATAAAGAGAAAATACCAAATATGCAAAATAAAAGGATAATGTGATATATTATTAATGAATTTTGTGATATTGTTAAAAAGGAAAATAGTTTCCACTAAAAGAACATAGGAATTCATGTGTATGGATTAAAAAGCAAACGTAAAGAGAATAAGAGAAGAGGAATTTCGAATTCCTAATCCATATAATAGAAAATAACCAAGGATAAAGAAGAGAGAGAATATTACTTCTCTTTGAAGGAATTGACTTCCTACTTGGAAAGGGACTCTTGGATTTGTGGATAGCCGGCCTAGGGATTCTTTACTCACCCTTATATGTAGGGGTAGAGCCCAGGGTCGTGTTCTAGAGAGATCCCACATCTCCCGCCCTCTTCCTCACCTTCTTCTTGCTTCCTTACGTTTAAAACCCTAACTAAGGAAAAGCTATGGGATCACGAAGCTGTAAGGCTACAAGAAGGAGTTTCGAGGGAAGAGTGATGCCCCATGACACTGGTAGGAGGCCTTAACATCGTATCCCTACCCCAAACAGAGTGCTATAGCAGCTGCAACGCAGGTCGCAGAGATACCCAACCCGACCTAGCCTAGATGGCCATATTCTGGAGGAGCTGCAAGCTCATAAGGAGGTGGCAGAGCTAATGGGACCTGCGCCGATGACTTTCGGGGTCCAAAGGTGGGGAGAACGGGCGGCACAAGCCCCGAGTAGGGTTCCTGCCACGGAAGCAGCAACCACTCGCGAGGAGGAAGAAGCCTTAGAGTCATTGGATGGAATTTCCCTTCATGGGATAAAGAGATGATCTACTTACGCGGGGGTAGGAGCATCTTTTTGAAATGTTTCCCAAAGCATGCATTGCATGGGAGAGGCTACGTGGCGCAATCTGATTGGCCAAGTAAGTAAAATCTTACTAAATTCGTAATTAAAGATTGATAACTCCGATTAGGACAAGTAATATATGTATTTTGATCAGGACAACAAGAGGAATCCAATAAAAATGATATGAAAGATTGATTCCGTTCCTAATTACAAAAGTACTATAAGTTGACGAAAAGTGCCTTAAAGTTAAGTTAAAAATCCTATAAGTGATTAAGGTTGAATCTATTATGATTAATGGGTTAATTAAAGTATTAATAACCTGTTGAATGATAATGTTAGATTCGAACCAGATCTAGATGTAAAATTGCATGATTTAGGGTTTTTATCCCATATGAGAATGATTAAGTATTTAGAATCCCTAATTTAGGGTAAAAGAGGATAAGATCATGTATAATTTGAAAAATGAAAAAATACATTGTTAAATGATGGTTCTAATCTATTTCGAGCATTAAAGTTCCTAATTATGGATAAAAACCCTAAATATAGTAATTAGGGTTTTCTCATGAATAAAAGGTAGAATTATGGCAAATCGAGTTCATAAGTTAATTAGACCATAATGAACTTTGAATTGTTGGTGAATGCATATAATAATCTTGTCATGGATTAAAATGATAAAAATAGTAGCTTTAATGAAAAAAGAAGCTTATGAAATTAATTGATGATTAATGTGCCTTTAATATGAAACTAGGGTTATATGTTGTTCTGATAACCTTAATGTTGAAGAATAGATGAGATGTTTAGGGTTTATGAGTAATAGTATAAAACTAGGGTTTAGAATAATAAAAGGTGAAGTGAAACCCTAATTTCCAAGGAAACCCTAAAGTTGGAATAGAAATCCTAAGGAATATGATGATATTGGATAAATATTAATAAAAGGAAATTGGTATATTTATTTTAGGATTCTGTGCATAATTGGTTGCTTGATCGGAATTTCTCTTCTATGGTTAATTCTATCTCAAATCTGCAATCAAAGGTATGTGGTTACGCTTATGAATAATCACTTTAATTTCACGGCGATTTCTGAACGTGTTTACCGGTTGCTTTAAATTAACTGTTGGATGCCTTTTATTTCATGCAACTATATAGAGTGACTATGACTATCACTATGAACATATATATAACTGTCTAGATCCGGGTCCACCTCTGTAGCTTGTAAAGGCTAAAAAGGGGTAACCTAGAGTAAGGTCTAGGTTATCGTGGGTTATAAATTGGGCTACCAAGTGTAGTGCCATGAGACCCATTAGCATGCCATGAATTAAGGAGTGGGCTACTTATGAGTAGTTCCATGTGACTCAACCCTAGAAAATGGTTCACCTATAGGTGGGACCATGAGGGGTTTAATGGGGATCTACCATAAGGAAGGTAGTATCCAGGTCCACTGTAGGGATATCACAGAGGATAGGGTACTCATGGATCGTGGAGTTATATTTAAAATGTAATCTTGGTTGTTAAATGATTAATTGAATGATTACATTGTTATCATAGTTACACTTTTATTGTTTCCCCCACATACCAGCTTCGGCTGACCGACGTTTTGTTTGTCGGCATTTTAGGTACAAGCCAAAAGGACAAATAGTAAATTCTCATATTGTGAAATACATGAAGTAAAATACAAGGAGGATTAAATAGAATAGAATCCATAAGTGGATAGAAGTTTAGAGATCCAAGTTTTCAAAAAGGTATGCAAAAGTTTATTTTCCTTCTTAGTCTCTTAAAATTTAATAATTGTTCTTGGTTAATTGTTGAACCTTTGATCCAGAAGTTATGGGTGCGGCTTCGACCTCTCAGTCTCCCTTAATTGGGGGTTATCAGGAGGTGGGATTGTAACAGAGAGAGAGTCAGGCTAGTGTACACTCGAGTGTACCGGAGGTGCCATACACCTCAGTCATTTTTAAAGATGTAGTAACTTTTTAAAAATTCTAAACTATTGATCTTCTTAAATATCTTAAGAAAATACTATATAATAAATGTTAGCTCATTTCTATACTTATAGGTCATGCATCTAAAGGAAAAAACAATCATGCATTTCAAATTAGTTTTGTGCATCGATTTTGTTGTCCTTAAATTAGTGAATTATGCTCATCCAAATGAGCTCAAATTTTGTATGTGGCCTATTATTATTGTAACCATGAAGATCAATGGATTGGATTTTGGAAATAAAAAGTCTAGATAGGCAAACACCATTGAGTTGTATGGCATAATTTGTATACTCGAGTTTATTCTAGCATGACTCTCTCTCTCTCTCTCTCTCTCTCTCTATATATATATATATATATATATATATATATATATATAGAGAGAGAGAGAGAGAGAGAGAGGGAGAGAGAGAGAGTCAGGCTAGAATACAATCGAGTGTATTCAGAGAAAAATACACTCAGTTAGTTTTTCATGATGCAATATTTTTTTTCAAAAATCTAATCTGTACATCTTCTTAAACATCTTGTGAATACCTCATATACAAAATTTGAGAACATTTGGAGATGTATAGGTCATGTTATAAAGACCGCAAAAATTATGCATTTCAAATTAGTTTTGTGTGTCGATTTTGTTGCCCTTGGATGTTTGACTTATACTCATCCAAATGGGCTCAAAATTTGTATGTAGCCTAGTTATAGTATGACAGTGAAGATAAATTATTTACATTTTGCAAAAAAATAGTCTTGATAAGAAAACACACTTGAGTGTATTCATGGGATCTGTACAATCGACTGTATTTTAGTCTGACTCTACATATATATACATATATAGACATATAATATATATATATATATATATATATATAATATAATATATATGTATATATATACATATTTGCCGAACAAGCTCCTCTAAGGAGTTACATAAATTTTAGAAACGATTAACTTATACATGTGTGAAGATATAATACTATGACTAAACCTTCATGATTTACTTTAGTGTCTTCTTACGTCTTTATTCTGTAACTTCCTATCCACGGATCAAGTATACTTGATACCTAAAACACTGATAAACAAATATGCGGTCAGTATATTATTATACCGGTACGTGGGTTTATCCAGTAATCGCAAGGACACATATAAGCAAACATCTTTATCTTGGACATCAGAACATAAACTTGTTTTTCATATTCCAACCCATATCTGGTCTACTACCTCAGGTGTAATCACTTTTCCTCTAGGGCTCATGTGCATTACCCTTAAGATCAGTCTAACCTAAGGTTCAAAATATTATTATTTAGTTTACATGATACTTATAGGAACTTTATATTTTACAAGAAGTAAATAAATGAGCAAGCAGTTTATGTGGGATCCAACTCACAAAAACAAGATTAATTAATGCGAAAGTGTATCATTCGTAGTGGATTAACAAAAATCACTAAAAATTAAAACCTTTTTCAAAGAGATCCATTCATAGGAAAACTCTTTCAACAAGAACCAATGTATTACATTTACATCCTGGTTCATAAGTACACATCTTGTACCATCTCTTCTCAAGGTTTACAGTATCAACTGCCTTGTTAAAAGCTAAACAAAGACAACATAAGAACCTTGAGGCATCAAGACAAAAACTCAAAACAATTCATTAAAAGCATTTACTATTAACTCCGAGGACTTGAGAATACAGAGACGACACATAGGACATCTATCTACAAGACACGAAAGACAATACACTCAACCTAAGCTATCATTGTTGTCCCTACTTCTACTGAAGTTCTTCCTCTGCATGATTGTTCTCAGTCTCCTCTGTGCTCATGCACCTAAAAATGTTGGATCCCACGGGGGTGAGACAATTGAAAATTTCCCTAGTGAGAGATATAACTCTCTGCTAGAAACATTATTATTGCAATTTATAATATGAACCAGAACAGATGATAAGCAGTTTATATCATTCTCATCTTTAGATATTGCAATTATTTATGATAGAGCATTAAAACATCTATTCTCTTTATAAGGAATAGGAAGAACATGTATATTATTTATCTATTATATTAACTCAACATCTCATGCTTTTTTCATGATACTCATTACTCTAATATGTCACCCATGAATCTTTCTTGTTTCTATTTTATGGCCTTAGCCAATCTTCTAAACATGTATTGGTTATACTGGACATGAGAGTGTACTTCATCATGTCATGTTTAGGCATTGGTCCATACCAATCCTGTATAAATATTCCAGGCATTAGATTATACCAATCATGTGCAACTAGTACGAGCATTGGGCTTATATTGTTCCTATGTATCCATTCCAAGTATTGGATTATGCCAATCCCAACTATTCCAGGTATTGGACTATGCCAATCCTGTGCAACTATTCCACGTATTGAACTATGTCAATCCTGTAACATTATTCCAGGTATTGAACTATGTCAATCCTGTGCAACTATTCCAGGTATTGAACTATGTCAATCCTGTAACATTATTCTAGGTATTGGGTTGTGATCAATCCTGTGCAGTTACTCCAGGTATTGGGTTAATACCAATCCCGTGCAGTTATTCCAGGTATTGAACTATGTCAATCCTGTGACATTATTCCAGGTATTGGGATTTAACCAATCCTGTGATATTATTCCAGGCATTGAACTATGTCAATCCTGTGACATTATTCCAGGTATTGGGATTTAACCAATCCTATGATATTATTCCAGGTATTGAACTATGTCAATCCTATGACATTATTCCAGGTATTGGGATTTAACCAATCCTGTGATATTATTCCAGGTATTGAACTATGTCAATCCTATGACATTATTCCAGGTATTGGGATTTAACCAATCCTGTGATATTATTCCAGGTATTGAACTATGTCAATCATGTGACATTATTCCAGGTATTGGGATTTAACCAATCCTGTGATATTATTCTAGGTATTGGGATTTAACCAATCATGTGCATCTTATTACAAATTACCACATCTTGTCACCTCACATTAGGCAATAACCATTCTCATGGCTCATAGAGCACATTTAATATCTTGTCACCTCTCACTAGGTAACAATTAACATCATGGCTCACAAGGCTCATAAAACATTTTGTTACCTCTCACTAGGTAACCTTTAATATCTTTCTTAAAGAGCTGGAGGTGATATCTATGATGTCTTGAAGCGTTACTTTCCTTATTACTTTTAACTTACTTAAGTTTATCAACTTGTATTGTATTAAGGTATTTCCCATCTTAATACTTTTATCCACCAACCTATCACCTTTATCATAAAGTGCATAGGTCACACACAAGAATGGTCCAACTATCTTTAATGATATGGACTCATCTCAGGTTAGGGCATCGCTTACTGTAATGTTGCCTATAATCAACCATTTGAGATATTTCACCTTTATAAGGCTTTACCCACTATTTTATTTTTAGGGTTCTGGTTTGTCATCATATTGTCCAAGATTAGGGCTTCATGTATTATAACTCCAAATTAGAGTTTCACATATTTTCACCCTGTATTAGGACTCCTCATCATACCATTGAATAGGGTTTCACATGGCATCACCCTCAAATAGGGTTTCACATGGCATCACCCTTAATTAGGGTTTCACATGGCATCACCCTCAATTAGGGTTTCACATGGCATCATCCTCAATTAGGGTTTCACATGGAATCAACCTCAATTAGGGATTCACATGGAATCAACCTCAATTAGGGTTTCTCAATTTCATATCAATACATCATGGTTTTACATCACATTACCCTAGTTTAGGGTTTCATGCACTTTACCCTAAAATTAGGGTTTCTTGTTCAACTATCCATAATTAGGATTTACTATTCATCCCAATTAGGGTTTCACTCTCCATTCCCATAATTGGGGTTTTACATTATGTTACCCTAAATTAGGGTTAGGGTTCATTAACCTTCTGGATTAGGGTTTCATGATCTCTTTACTAAGGATCATAACCTAATCAACACATGATTAATACTCATGTATGAATTCCTTTCTATCATCCGTCCAACTTGATTAGGTTTACATCAACCTTTCAATCAAGTACATACATCTATGATTGACATAGTGTACTGAGTTATTGCTTACTTATGCTTCAAGGATTAACTCATCTAAGGATTATCAATCACTTAGTACCTTAAAGGTACAACCCTAGTGATTATCTTCGAGATACATCATTGTCAACCATAGGGTCATTTAACCTTTCATCACCATAGGTTCCCAATTAATTTAATCACATTGAAACATCCAAATGTTCTTGACCATTGATGCTCCAAACGGTTTGAAACCGAATGGACTTGGGTCTCCAAACGGTTTGAGACTGTTTGGTCTCAAATGGTCTTGAGACAATTTGATCCCAAATGGTCTTGAGACCGTTTGGACTCAAACGGTCTTAAGACCGTTTGGTCCAAACTCTCTCAAAACCAAATGGACCAAAAAGGTCTTCCATCACTTTATCAATTCAGGGTTTCAATCATTAAACCGTCTATCAATTGGACCATTTATTTATTCTTCAATTGGACCATTGAGCCACCCCTCAATTAGACCTTCAATTATGGTTTTAAACCCAATTGAACTACGGTTTATAATCAAAAGACCATCAATTAGGGTTTTGAAGTTGAGGAACCATCAATGGTTGACATTATGGAACAAGTCCAATTGAAATCATTAGATCATCATCAAACCATGACATGATCTGACCTCAAACGGTCTTGAGGTTGTTTGGATGACCTCCAAATGGTCTTGAGACCGTTTGCCCCATCCATCATTAATATTTGTGAAATCCAATTAGGGTTTAGATCATTAGATTGGTCACTAATTGAACAATTGATTGTATTTCAATTTACCATCTATGGTCCTTCAATTACTCAACCATACTTGACCCTAATCCTCCAAATGGTCTTGGTTGACCTCCAAACTGTCTTGAGACCATTTGGATGACCTCCAAATGGTCTTGAGACCGTTTGGGTTAATCAACCCAAAATTTTAAGTCAATCAATTGAAATTTCAGCACTTAACCCGATTAGGGTTTCTAATTGGAAGATTGTCCATATATTGAATTAATCAACTGGATCCATTGGATCATCATCCAACATGTACTGGGGTCCTGACCTCAAATGGTCAACCCATCCAAATTGTCAACCCTTCCAAACAGTTTGGGCTCCAAACCTCCAAACGGTTTGCAACCAAACAGTTTGGTGAAATAGTTTGGGTCATATTGTTGAAATCATTTGCAATAGATATTTGGGGAGATGTGTACTTATGATGATGTCATCATCATCAAGCTCTAAATCCATGAAACTTGTTGTGATTTTCATGGTGATTGAATCAATTAACCAAATAAAATTTCGAGAATGAAGAAAGGATCAACAATTGATAAGGAATTGAATGCAATAACAATATTAAGGGTTCAATTTATAAAACCCGCCTCCAATTTAGCTTCAAAGCTCCAAGATCCACGTCTTTAATGGTGGAAGAATCTTTCCCAACTATCCCAAGTTCGTCCTCAAGCTTTTAAGTGAAAAGGAATGGCTAGGATAGAAGATTGCATGGAGAAAAGAAGAAATCCATCATTTATTTTCGATTTCCACCATGAAATCATGGTGAAAGAAGGTCAAGAAGCTTATCAACAGGTTGGGGGTCGTCCTCCTGTTGCTCCAAGATCCCTTGGTCATTTTTTCAAGCAATAAGTGAAAGGGGTTTCGAAATTACCCTTTCAACTCATGGACAAAGGAGCATATATGCATTTTATTAAAAATTCATTTTAGGAGAGAGAAAGTAGGGATAACTCCTCCATTTCCTTTCTACTTTCTCCCTTACCTTGCTTGGTTACGAGGCTATCTCTTTTGCCTTATTCCTCTCAATTATCCATAATTTAAAGAAAAGCAAATTAAGCACCTTATATCATATTATACTAATATCCATAAGTGAGTGGATATTTCTTTTTCTTATAATAATGTGAGTGAGTTATCCACTTCCTCTAGATATTTTCGTGCCATTGCAAGGCAGTTGGTCGTCCATTCTTTTGAAAAATCATCCCTCACATTTTTGTTTGAAGGGCTCTTCAATTAATATATTTATTTTTGCATTAAATTGAAGTAAAGTTCCAATTGTGCTTAAATCTTGATTATTTTAATATCAAGATTTTCTCTCCTCCAAAGTGATTCAAATGAGATGCCCCTCTCATTTTATTTGCTCTGAATGATGCCAAGAAATATTAGGGACTATTTTGAAGTGGTACTTTGCATATTAAACCCTGAGTTTTGGGTAATTTGCATAATACACCAAAACTAGGTTTTAATGCACAAGCATTACTTTATCAGCTCTTTCTTGGTGCTCAGGCTACCACAAGCCATACCTCTGCATCATCTTCATTCTCATGATGGTTCAACACATGAGAAATATCTTATCATGTAACATTTGTAATTTAACCCCTCAACTTGGGTAATTTGTCCTTTAGTCCAAAACAAGCAAAATAATGTTTCAATATTATTCGAAAAGGACTAAAATTGAAACATAAGTTCCTCTTGCACCTTAATTACTTTTCAAGAAATAAGAGCAAGCATATAATTAACTTTATTAGGAAAAACATCTAGGGCTAAGGCATAACCCAGGTCAGGGATATTTCAGTTTAACATACGTTCAATCTCATAAAAAAACCTCGACAAACTCAGAATTTGATACATGTATTCATAAGTGTAACCACATACCTTATGCCATCGCAGAAACCATACAAAATATTTTATATACTTTAAGAGTGAATCTGAACATCCAAGCAACACATCATTCAATCCATTTAATCTGAAATATACATACTACATATGTGTCACCATGTATTCACATTACATTAATCAGATCTAGATGCGCTCTTAAACTATGGTTTAGGGTTAAGTCATTTTTGGACTACGGATTAGGGTTACAAACCCTAATTCTATCATATGATGGTTCCTAAGATTATAAATCCAATTATGCATATAGGGTTAAACCCTAATCATCATCTTCAGCATATTAGACTATCTGTCATCCGTAAAGCATATTATTAGCATTAAGATCATAGCAAGATGTCCACATTGGTTTCAAATCCTAAATCAACATGTCTAAGATTATTAATCTAGAAACATCAGTTATTCATCATTATCAAGGATTTCTTCCTTATACATGAGAAGATCATGTATCTCAAATTAAACGAATATACTTAGTTAAGCATCATATTAAAGGAATATAGTTTTTTCCTTTATATTAGTCACATCAAAACATGTATTGCATAAACTTTTAGAACAAGAATCTTAATTAGACTTGGAGTATATTTTCTTTGTATTGTTCTCATTTTTTCGATCATTTTGTGTGTGTGTGTATATATATATATATCTTCGCCACCCGTGCATCAATTTTGTAATGGGATGACACATATATGTAATGAGACAATCAAATTTGTAAAGAGATGACCAAAATTGTAATAGAAAGACTCATTTTGTATTACAACATTGTTACAATAATAAATATATATTTTACAATTTCCAACCGGAGAACACAAACATCACACTGTATTTACAAAATGAGTCTGTCTATTAAAATTTGGACCATCTCATTACAAATGCATGCCTTCATATTACAAAACCAACGCATGGATAGCGAATCTTAGTTACCCACACGGGTAGCGAAGATATACCATATATATATATATATATATATATATATATATATATATATATAGAGAGAGAGAGAGAGAGAGAGAGAGAGAGAGAGAGAGAGAGTCAGGCTAGTATACAATCGAGTGTACCGGAGGCACCGTACACCTCAGTCATTTTTGAAGATGTAGTAAATTTTTTAAAATTCTAAACCGTTGATCTTCTTTATTATCATAAGGACATACTATATAATAAATTTTAGCTCATTTGGACACTTATAGGTCATGCATCCAAATGAGGCAAAAATCATGTATTTCAAATTAGTTTTGTGCGTCGATTTTGTTGTCCTTGGATGAGTGACTTACACTCATCCAAATGAGTTCAAATTTTGTATGTGACCTATTATTATTGTAACCATGAAGATCCATGGATTAGATTTTAGAAAAACATGGTCTAGATAGGCAAACACCATTGGGGTGTACGGCGTGATCTGTACACTCGAGTGTATTCTAGCCTGACTATATATATATATATATATATATATATATATATATATATATATATATATATATATATATATATATATATATATATATATATATATATATGCTCTTTATTCAATGCCCGTGCGGGTATTATAACTAAACTACCCGTGCTCAGATTAACAGTGGCAAAAAGTGTAAATAGATCGTGATACTCCCGTTCTTTGGATAGCGGTTGTTTCATCTCTTTTTGCGGTGCATCGTCTGTCGTCGTAATCCGCCTCTCCACCGATGTGCGTCACGCCCAGGGAAGGCAGCACGATGGCGAAGACCTCAGGGAGGTTGAAGTTGATCCCAGCGGTTATGCCCGGCCACCGCCCCATGATCCTCCTGAGGCACTTCCCAGAGCTCCCGCCGACGTCGACCAGCGTTGTGACACCTTGCTTCCTCTGTCGTTGGCCGCCTTGTTGAACCTACCGTAGCCGTCAGAGGAAGCACTCCATGAATGCCACTGACACGCCGTCCATGGTCCTCTGCATCAGGTCATCCACGACCTTGTCCTTTCCATGGTGCTGGTACGCCTTGGTGTCACCGTTGGTGAGCGCGAAGGGCTCGAGGCCCGATGGGTTCAGGACGAAATTGTGCAGCCATGGCCAAGCCCTGAAGAGGGCATCCTGGTGGTGCTGCAGCACGTAAGCCGCATAGGACGGGCCAACGAGTAGTGGTGTCACCGACTGAGTTGATGTGCTCGAGGAAGACATCGTGGGAGGAGAGGAGTCGGGGGATGCACTGGAGGTAGAGCATGGTGGCGTGTAGTGACCTGGGGACTAACAATATGTTGGACAACTCCATCATCGCCAGACATGCCGCCTTCTTCGACTCCATGTCAGATCTGTCCATCTGGAACGAAGGGTAGTCTCTAGAGCTCAGCTTTGGTTTCAGATTGTCGCCAAGGCTTAACAGAATGAAGCGGCTGGTCGTGGATATTCAAGTTGTTTTTGACATTGATCTATTTGATGAAATGCCTATTTGGTTTACTCATCAGCACCTAACCGATGGACCATCTCTACTTTCTGTTCTGTTATGTTTGTTTAGCTAATCTTCTTCCTTAATGCCTTTCCCCTTCGACTGACCCCAAGAACGTGACCACTGTGGCAACAACTTTGCAGGGCCAAATTTAAATTATTAGGATGATTATTCCCAGCAGATCAGTTACGTGGACATGTTCCTCATCCCTTTAAATTATTAGGATGATTTTTGTTAAAGGAAAGAAGTATGCTCGAGAACACAACCGTAGCAAGCGACGAGCTATACATGATTTGCAGTGAAGCTATTCTTCAATTAACCACATGGTGGATGTAAATGTTATACCCTAATTGTCCGCGAGAATGCCACCAGCACAAGTCTTGATGTAGATCGTCACATTCTGGATCATCCACCGCAGGGTTACTCTTTGATGCTTCATCAACGGGACGACCAGGTGGCCATCCGGCGGGCTGGTCGAGTATCATTTGCGATAGAAATAGATTCTTGCAAAAGTTTCAAGATTAATTTGTTGACACCCAGAACTCAAGAAACACGTGAATATGGCTCAACTTCCATAACTTTTTTTTTATAACTTCGTTTTCTACAATGCATTAGCAAGAAAGTTTGTTGAGGATATACTAATGCACAGAATATAATTATATAGTATAATAAGCAATCATTTGATAATACAGTACAATAAGTAACCATTTGATATAAAAATCAAAATTTTGTTGTCAAAACAACTACTAGATACAAAAAGTAACATGTTCAGTTTAAGTGTGAGCCCTATGTACAGATTGATGGCTCCCATTTTAGCCCATTTGATGCATATGAAAAATAACTATTTTGCATAAAAAATAATAATGTAGTAATAAAAGTAACTATTTGATACGGATAGTAATATTTGGTGACAAAAAGTAGATTACAAACTCACATGATACTTATTAAAAAATATACACATGTTGAACACATAACCAGACAAGAACCCTGCTAACAAATAGATGAGTATGAAAAGTAACTACTTGAGACAAAAAGTAATAATGTGATACAAAAAGTAACCATTTGATACAAAAGGTAAGTACTTGATATAAAAAGTAATTATGTGGTACGATAAGTAACTATTTGACATGAAAAATAATATTTGATAAGAAATAGTAACAAAATGACTACAAACTCACATAATACTTACCTGAAAAAACTTGCACTTACACTGAGCCCACAATTGAGTAAGAATTCGACTAATCAAATTGATACAGATGAAAAATAACTACTTGGCATCAAAAGTAATTTAATGCTACAAAAAGTAACCATTTGATACAAAAAGTAACTACTTGATACAAAAAAGTAATTATGTGGCATAAAAAGTAACTCTTTTACACAAAAAGTAATATTTGATCATAAAAGATAATCAAATGATTACAAACTCACATAATACATACTAAAAAACTTACACTTACATCAAATCCAAAATTGGGCAAGAATCTTACTAATCAAAAGTATATGATACTATCAACTTTCATACTATAAAATTGAGAACAAACCCCTTGGGAAGATGTAAGTACATTTTCACAAACAAGACAAGAAGCTTGATTGAGAATAAGATTTTTTTTTAGTTTTCCATTATCCTAAAAGTGGACCACCAATGACTATAGTGGGAAGAGGCATCAATTTCTGATGCCTTCTTGTATTATTCATGCCGTCCTCAGGCGTCAAGGGACTCATGTTCCTCTGTAATGGTGAGCTAGCTATTTTCTTACTGTGCGGACAGATCATTCATTGCTATTCATGATGCTTCTATGTTCTTCTCCCTATACCCACACCCAGATTTTGTTCTTGGCATTATTACGTCTTTCATCTTAAATCTTCGTTAAGTCGACCTGTGGTCCCTGATCTCTGTTGCATGCATCCTCTGGCTACAGGGTACGGTTCAAGGGTCGAACACCTCCCAGGTATACGGCTTGTTCAAGCCGGGGAGACAGACTCTAGTACGCCGATGGTGATGATGCTCCGCCTCGCGTTCTTGCAACCCCTTTACCCGCCTGAATCTCCTTGTCCCACACTCCACCCCCTCCTGGACCTCATTGTCCTGCGCTCCAAACCAGTAATCATCGTAGTAAATCTCGATGACAGTGCCTCCTCCGGTTGTTTTCAACTCTATGTCGCTGACGGCACCTCGGTAGCCACGACGTCCAACGAGTGGGCCTCACCCATGGCGGTGAAGGGGAAGACACCGGGGCTAGTGGGAGGGATCGACAGGGAACATGAGCAGGGAAGGCAAGGGAGGGTGTAAGAGATGGTTGGTGATGGGGAGTGGAGACCCATTGGGGTTGTGACAGTTACTCGCAGTGTTTGTTCAGTTACTCACATGTTTGTGACAGTTACTCGTAGTGTTTGTTCAGTTACTCGTATGTTTGTGACAGTTACTCGCAGTGTTTGTTCAGTTACTCGCAGGGTTGTGACAGTTACTCGCAGTGTTTGTTCAGTTACTCGCAGGTTTGTGATAGTTACTCGCAGTGCTTGTTTAGTTACTCAACCATTACTTGCAGTGTTCAGTTACTCACAATGTTTTTTCAGTTACTCGTTGTCCTTTTTCATTTAATCACAGTGTTTCTTCAGTTACTCGTAGGGTTGTGACAGTTACTCGTAGTGTTTTTTTAGTTACTCGCAGTGTTTTCGGAGTTACTCTAACTGCTATTACAGTTACTCACAGGGTTTTTTCAGTTACTCACATTATTGTCACAGTTACTCACAGTATTGTCACAGTTACTCACAGTATTTTTTCAGTTACTCGTAGTCCTTTTTTAGTTACTCGCAATGTTTTTTTAGTTACTCTGGGGTTGTGACAGTTACTTGTAGGGTTTTTTCAGTTACTCAACCATTACTCACAGTTACTCAAGCATTACTCTCAGTTACTCAAGAATTAATTTCAGTTACTCAAGCATTACTTTTCAATTACTCAAGCATTCTGTTACTTTCAGTTGAGTTACTCGCATGGTTGTATCAGATACTCGTAGTGGTTTCAGAGTTACTCTTACAACATTCAAAGCATAACTGAAAAAATAATGTGAGTAACTGAACCATTACTCTCAGTTACTCAAGCATTACTCTCAGTTACTCAAGAATTAATTTTAGTTACTCAAGCATTACTTTTTATTTACTCAAGCATTCTGTTACTTTAAGTTCAGTTACTCACATGGTTGTATCAGTTATTCGTAGTGGTTTCAGAGTTACTTTATATCATTCAAAGTATAAAGGTATTTAAAGCATTCAAGAATATAAGCATTCAAACCATAAATGTATTTAAATCATTTGTAAGTGGAAGCACATTGAAAGAAAATGAATCAACTAATTGAATGATGAACAGCCACTCATTAGGAGGCGTCTCGAGTTGTTACCATTGCAAGACCATGGAATAAACAATTTTATAATGCGGGGGCAATTTCTGCTAACTAACTCCCCCCACCCTCCATTTCTCACTCCCTAAGAACTCGCCCTTCACGCTTCCATGCTTTGACTAGCGACTATTCTAATCACCACTACTCTAGCTACCTACAGACACGGGCTGTGTTGAATTTGAATGAGTGGTGTGGGTCCCGACGTCTCTAACTAAGCACAAACACGTCGTCGTTAGTTAACACGCGTGCGCCGGCTTGGCCTTTGCTTTTAGTGGTAGCTATATAAACCCGTCTACCACGCCCTAGGTTGGGAGGAACAAACAGACAGAAGCTCACAAATCAGAACAGGAAGAGAAAGAAGTGCTCTTGATACAAGCCTACTCAGCCAGCGACAGGATCATTAACAAAGAAAGACAAACGAGGAGCTAAGCATCATCAGCAGCAGATCATTACAATCAACACAGCAGAAACCATGGCTTGCCTGCTCGATCGCGGTGGGTTCGCCGACGCCCTTCTCACCAAAACTCCACATCTCTTCTTCCCCATCATCATCACCATCCCAATCCCCCTTCAGGCCACCAAGGCTCCAGAGGAGGACAAGCGGCCTGTGTGCTTCGTCCTCAGTAGTCTTTTCCCTCATCACACCCGCACTCTCATCCAACTCATCATCCACCACACCTTCCCCAAGCCGCTCTGATGACGAACCATGCTGCTCCACAGCCGGCAACGCCAAGGACCAACTGTCACAACTCAAGAGGAAGAGGCCAGCCACGATCGACATGTCCTCAGTCGACCCGGCCGTAAACGCGGCGTGCTGGGCGACAGCGGCAGCGGATAACGGGAGGGTCAATGAAGTCAATGATGATGGGGCTAGTTTCTCCGTCTACAGCAAGCGTGAAAGGGCGAGGGCGAAGGCAAGGATTGAGGACAGGTACTTGACGCCAGACGAAGATCTCAGTCAGGCATTCCATCATCAACATCATCCATGGGCATCCTCAATCGCCCCAGTTCTTGGGTCCGTCGACTCGGCAAAGGATCCTTTGGAGCCGTCAGCCTCACCGTGGACTGCTCCAGCGGCGCCGTCTTTGCCGTGGACCTCGACGCATCTCCTGCGGCTTCCATCCGGTCACTGGAGAACGAGATCGCCATCCTCAAGTCAATCAAGTACCAGTTTGTTGTATCATACCTGGGCGATGACTGCTCCGTGGAGCAGAAGCAGCAAAGGTACAGGAACCTCCACATCGAACACATGCCCGGAGGCACGGTCACGGATTTGGCGGCGAAATGGAAGGTTGACGACAAGGACCAAAAGCAAATCAGGACATACGCCAAGTGCGCCGCGATGGGGCTCTGTAACCTCCACTCTGCCGGGTTCATCCACGGCGACGTCAAGGGCAGGAATCTCCTCGTCGGCCACGATGAAGGTACTGCCAAGCTCGCCGACCTCGGTTTCCCTAGCAGGATCGAAATTAACAGTATAAGCAGGCGACGCCTGATCCAGGGTACACCTCTGTGGATGGCGCCGGAAGTCACGAGGGGCGAGGCACCAATGCCCGCCTCAGACATCTGGTCACTGGGATGCACGGTCATTGAGATGGCAACAACTAGGGCTCCATGAAGCGCACAGGGGCTTCCGGCATGCGACCCCTCCACCGCCCTGTTTCAGATCGCGTTCAGCTCCAGAGTGTCGGCATTCCCCGCGCCCACTATTTACGGAAGCGCGATATTTGCCGGGTAGCTAAACTAATCTACCGGCCCGGGCAACCAAAACAAACGCATATATATATATATATATATATATATATATATATATATATATATATATATATATATATATATACACACACACACACATATATATGGGAGTTTATTGGATGCCCGCGCGGGTACTTTGGTATTGCTACCCGTGCCTTGGAAACACGGTGGCAATATTGTAAATTGATGCAATATTAGCGCCAGCTACTCCCGTATCTGGCTATGTCTCTCGCTTCAGTAGTGGCAACTCTGTCGTCCTCCTTCTTCTGAGTTCTCTGCCCTAGTCCAAGCAACGGACCCGACGACCTTTTCATTCCCAATTGACATCGCCGTCCTCATCCTAATGACTCCCGTCTCTCCCATATTTGCGCAGGTACTTCAGGTTTGCCCCCTTTCGTTGTCTGTCCCTTTTTCACCCCCGTACCCTAGGGCACCACCCACCCCGTCCTCCCCCAAATCTCCTCGGGTTCATCCTCCATTCTCCGCTGCGCCGCACCAATGGCATCCGCTAAGGTCACCCTCCGCAGCTCCGACGGTGAGGAGTTTGAGATCGGCGAGGAGGTCGCTATGGAATCACAGACCATCAAACACATGATCGAGGATGAATGCGCCAACACCGCCATCCCTCTACCCAACGTTACGGGCAAGATCCTCGCGATGGTCGTCGAGTACTGCAAGAAGCACGTCAAGCTGTCGTCCAAGCCTGCAGAGGACCGCGCCGCGTCCGTCGAGGAGGATTTCAAGGCCTGGGACACAGACTTCGTCAAGGTTGATCAGGCCACGCTCTTCGACCTCATCCTGGTTGCAAACTATCTGAACATCAAAACTCTCCTTGACCTGACTTTCCAAACTGTGGCGGACATGATCAAAGGCAAGACCTTTAGAGGAAATCTGTAAGATTTTCAACATCAAGAATGATTTCACTCCGGAGGAAGAGGAGGAAGTGTGTATGGAGAACCAGTGGGCCTTTGAGTGAAAAGAAAAAACAATCATGTCCTTAGGCACCTGCGGTGGTCTTTCTTTGAGTTGGACATACTTGAACAACTTATATCTCTTTTAACTGCTCGATAGTTTCTCCTCCTCAACCTCAGTTAGTAAAATAGATAGTTGAGATGGCTCCTCTGATTTGAATCAAGTCTTGTTTCTATTCCTATCTGTCAAGTGGTTACCAAAGATGTTCATATCTTCATGTTGAATCTGTAACAAGGCTTTCATTAGTTTCTGTTCATGCTTTCCTAGACTTGTGTCTGGAAAATATACTTCATAAATTTGTTGGTTTGATCACCGTGTTACCAAAAATCATCGCAATCGCAAATTATTTACCTTTGTGTACCGATTTGGTTGAGCACTCCTGTATGAATTTTAATTGGAAGGATAGGTGGGAACCTCATAAAAAAATTTGAATATTGTATATCCATGTCAATTTGTGATAGTGCAATGCGTCTGTAAGAGTCCAGCTTGGAGACTAATATTGTATATTCAAGTCAATTTGTGTTTTTGGTGTTACTTTTTTGAAAGAGAGACGATGTTTGTTATATGCAACATGTTTGATGTGAATAAGGAGGTCAACAAATACATAACTATATCCGTTCATAATTCAGAAGTAGAATCAGTTTTATTTTATATTCTTTATTGGCTGGTGCAACTAATCTCTTCTTACATATACAAATGCTATCTATATATTACAAAACTTCTGACTTCATTACAATTAGCTTATATGCATTACAAAAGAAGTGACCATATTACAGTATGTAGCTTCTTACGTGTAAACTTTCTAAGCGTACAATTTGTACAGTTATGTACTTCAATAGTTAGATCAATAGTTTGTGTAATGTGATCATTCTATTTCATGTGAGTCTTATGAATTTATTATTAAATGATGAATGGTTTACAATCTATGTCTAGACGAACCAAGATAGGACGTTGTATGCAGTATAGCTGTTTGACGTTGAGTCTGTTACAATTTGAGAGACTCTTCGGCCTCAATGAGTACCTTGTCATAAATGATGCAGGGAAAGAAAGAAAAGAAGTGCCTTTTAAGACCCAT